>JAPYZM010000012.1:0-100385 GCA_030522845.1 Psyttalia concolor | reverse complement strand
ATATCCTGTTAAATTTGAGATGGCACCGGCAAAAATTGTTCTCTGCGCCACTCAGTTATAATAATTTATTCATAATAATAAATTCATAATTTTGTTCAATATATTGAGGGGAACTCGATTATTTTTACTGACATTTGACTACTACTGTTTGCAGATGAAATTCTATTGGTATACATACTAAATTGTCGTTGTCGGGCTATTTCTTTCTGCACCCTTCATATTCCAATTACAAGAATATAAGACGTTTTCTTTTCCTACACTCCTTACTTTTCACTTCGGCTACTATGGTTTCTTCTCAACGTCTGAATAATCTGATCCCTGAACAGCGGAGATTGAAAAAGCTCCTGGATTTCCATGAAAATGAAATGAGGGTTGGATACAAGATTTTGATAAAGTGATCGTACCTTTTCTAAGCACGTTTCACAAGTTCCGATTGACATCCTGAGAAAATGGAAAATACAAGAAGGGGAGAACGCTACGAGGGGCGCTACGCGGTTTCGGAATAAAATGTCTTCCATTCTAGAGGTTCGTGAAACTAGTCCGAATATAGGAATTATTTAAATATTCATCGGTAATCTATTGTACGGACAATGGCATAGAATCGAGTGTGTTAAATTTCGAGAGCATTACTTTGTTTATAACCTACCGAGCCGTAATTTTGAAACATCCTCGGTGGACATGATAAATCCATGCATATCCCGTCAACCAACACATTGGATTACCATAATAATCTCATCAATAACGAATAGCGAGGTGTCAACTGTAAAATACATGGAATTAAAATAAAAAATGTGGTACTTTAAATTCCGACTAATATGTTCGCGCAACTCCGTCGCTTCCTCGTTTGGAGTAAACGTGAAGCATAATTAAATAAGTTTTAAATAAGCACGTTTAACAATTATATCTTACTCACGAGATCAATTCCTTCTAAATTCAAATCTTCAAGGAGGAAATATTCATTCAAAGTTAAATAGTTAAAAAGTTAATAGAGAAATCATGAACAGAGATCGCCAAACGGCTCGATATAGATCTTTTGAACGAGAGCTTGGCCTGTGCGGTTGGAAAATGAGAGAGGACTTGAGGAACTCCATTGTTCTCAGCGATGCCAATTTCCATTCTACCTTCGGAAATACCCACGTCGAATAAGGGGAGGAGAAAATAATAAAACGGAAACCTCTGCAATTCTAACCGTAATCTGGACGAGAATTCATGGACAATGGGGCGAAAAGTGGAAAAATATTGCGTGGATCGTACAATCAACAGTATTAAAAATTTTTACATGGAATTACCGTTACATTTTTGAAAATGTTTTTTTATTTCAAGTAGCAATAGAATTATTCACTAGTACTCTCCTCATTTTCTATTCGGTATTTTGGTCATAATGCAATATAATACACGGAAAATATTGTAATTGCGTATTTTCAATGCAGATTTAATTATACTTCAACTACGATTGGCGAAGAATAGTTTAGATATTGAAGCAATGAGTGTTTACAAACAAATAAGACTATATCGTGTAAACGGACATCAAAACACGAGGTGATTGCCTTGACAGTTTGACGAAATTGTATGAGTTTTGATTAGTTATGCCCCAGGATTGTGTGGACTGAGCGATAAACCGTCGGCTGTCGGGGATCTGTGAATTGAGCAATGGTCAGTGCCGTTAAATTCAGGTTAGACCGAAATTGTTCAATAGTGAAGAACCCCATTCTCAGGCCCTCATGAAAGTGATCCCCGTGGTTTCGTTCTGCCGGGCTAGCCCAATGATAAATATTTTTCTACATATAGCAAAGAAAATAATTTTCTCTTTATCCACTAGAAAACATGGAATACCATTTTTTTTAATGATAATATTCATCTAAGAGCAGAAATCTGTGAAATTAGAAATTACCGCCTGTTATAACACCTAAGCCAAATTCAATGCCACTCGCTTGATATTTATCACTAGGACATTTATGAATGTTCATTTTTTTTTTTTTACTAATGGCCAATTTTCGCTAGTTAACAGTTGAATGTGGTTCGACAAGTAAAGCAGATCACAGATAAAATAAATGAAGAAGAAAATGGAACTGAGCGGCAAAGACGTCGTCCACCACATAGTGAACCTTGAAGCGGTTAACCAGATGTTCTCGCAAGCTGTTGATTTTCCCAAGCTCGTATTTCCGCATCGCATCGCTATTTCCTCTGAGATATACAATAAAAAAACTACAGCTTTTCTGGCCCCAGACGTATAAACTCCATTCCCAACTCCATGACCCTTCTCCACTCCTTTTACCTCATCGGTTGATTTTCACATAGCATGACCTTGCCTATCAACGATGAACCACGGCTCCCTGGAGGGCCGCGCTGCAGTGCGATATAGATGAAACATCAATACGGGTCTTTCCGGCATATAGGATATTTAGAAATATTGCAATATAGCACAACTAAGAAATCAAATTAATCAATTAATCAAATTCATTAATTTAGTAATTTTCTTTTCTCCCTTGTTAGCTGACGCCATTCGGTAATTTATTTATTAATTATTAGATAAATCACAACCGTTGGCTGGACAGGCATTGATGAGAAGTTTACACTTTTCGCTGTTGCATTCCAATAAATTCGGAATTACCTGGAATCGGAGGGCATTAGGTTAGAATCCCGGTAAAAATTCGAATCAGTAAAAATTTCTGCGAAATTTTATTTCCAAGCGCCGTCCAATAGTTTTCTTTGACATCACAAAATTCTGAACGCGATATAAATAGCCTTCTTTGATGTTAAAAGTTTCTGAGAATCTTTCCACCAAAATAAAAAAACAAGTGGTCTAACTACATTCAATCAGACTAGCCAAAAGTGAAAATTCCAAAGCTAGTTTTCTCATTTCTAGATAAAATTATTACAACTGAAGTTATGATTTCACGTATTCCGAGACTTTTTCACTAGCTCAATATTAAGACAATGCAGTTCTGGAATCCAGAAATGTTGAATAAAAACACAAAGTTTCATTCTCTGTGGTTAATGTTTCGGAAATTAGACAATGCAGTAGTCTGAAATGATTTCCGTCAGACGAGAACCAACTGAACAACTCAGCGGCCAATAATAATTCTCACGTAATTTTCGCAGAATGTCTCGCTAATATCCCGTAAAAAATTTCGATTTATTATACAAATTATAACTAATCAATAATTTACATTCGTATTATATCACATTTAGTTAATCTTTGATAAAAAAAAAATCTCTTTGTGTAAAAAGTCAATAGATTTTTCCCAACTTCATCAAAAACCCTAGAATTTGGTAGTGCCCCGATGGTTGATGTTGATTTTTTTACAAAACTAATTTTAAAAATTTTTTAAAACTTAATTTTCATCAATTGAGCAAATTAGCAGTTAAGTTTTTACAAATACCGTAATTACTATTATATCTTCGGTATAATTTGTCACGGAATTTGAAAAGTAATAAAATTATTAATCAGTAAAAAATGAATGGAAGTTGTGAAGTACAAGCTTGCCCAGGAGATCGATATCGAAAGAGTTGAACGAGGAGTTTTATTGTCGATAGGGGAATTGAGTTACGATATTAATTATAGTCCCACGAATAATTTCATTCTTTCCCTGTGGATAACAGAAAAAAACATTCATATCTAGAATAATTTACGTTAAATAATGTGAATTGCATTCATTATAACCATGAAATAAATACTACTAATATATGAATTCATTCCATGGGAGAATGCAGGACATTAACTGCACCGAGTTGTGCTTTCGCAGTAAAACTGACGTGCATGCTGTATACAGAAATATAATGAAATTCTCTCCGATCAAACGAACTTATGGGCCTTTCATAGGCAGTTACTATACTTGATGCATCCTTGTTATATTGAAGAAAAATGCATTGTAAAATGATTCGATGCCTAAGAGTAATTGAAAGTAAGTACTCTACTCATTTGAGCGGATTTTTATCGATTGTGTTTCAATTATCGAACCAAAAATTTCATTAATAAACCTTTGCGTCATGTACCATCAGGAACAAATATTTGCGAACAAAATGCGTAGGGTGTAAGTGCAGGTTGTCCACGAATTCCAGTGCACAAAATTTCGGAGATCAATTTTATTAGTCATTAGTAACATTTTAAGTACTTAAAAAAAAATGGTGGCAGACAAAATTTATTTTAAACTTAAAAATAAAGGAATATCTATCAATAACTTCATTGTAAACAAACGAGTGTACAGCACTAGAGCTTTTCAAATTTCGGGAGCTTATTTGCATGAACGTTTCAGGAAAATAATAGATAATTTTGAAGATTCGTGCTTCTCCAGAATGGGTCGCTGCTGATTAGAATGCAGTATTTGGATTTATAATATTGGGAACAAATAAAAAGCTAATGTGGAATATAGAAAAGTTATTGTGCATCGATCCGAAACGGCACTAATTCAGCCTAACTCTACGAATCTTTTTTATTTTAGTCCCACTCTTCTCTAAGACACATTCTTGCGTACTAGAGTTATTATGTATAAATAGTCATAATTATCTATAATTTTCTGACAGTGATCTGGAAATTACTAAGCCGCAGGCCGTCATAAATACTTGGAGCCCTGTTATATTCTATTGTTCCCTGTTTACGGTAGACGCCGAACAATAGAGAAACCATTTCGCCACAATAGCATATTTTTTTACCAAAAGAAGGGAACGAGAGGCGTCATGTCGCCGTTTGGAATTACGTGTCGAATTCTCCTTAGCGGAATGCTCAACCAATAGAAATAGAATATCTAATATTTTGTGGTGAAAAAGTGGTGGAATTATGTCGATAGTTTTCGATTATTTCTAACTAACGATATGGCAACCAAGTGAATTTTTTTTTCTGGGGACCAATGAAGCTCCGGCATGAACATACATAAGAAAATACGACTCATCGGTGCCAATGTTGTGTTTAATTTTAAACAATAGTTCGTGTCACCTGTAGATGAATTTCAGACAATCAGAGGTATTTAGAGTATAAGGGTCATGCGAATTGACTGTAGAGAAGCTAATTCCCCATTGCGTATGGCATGTGGTCGAAACTCTCTCAAGAGGCGAACCATTGGGACGCCGGACCCTCTCAATAGCTTATATGCCGCCGCATCCAAAATCCCAGTGAAGTAATTAGTTTCAGGAGTAAAATCCAAACTGTGTGAGAGCACGAGTGGCCAGTGATGAATGGCCTATCAAAGCCAAACTCATTTCCATCAGGGGTTTCCAGCCACCCTCCAGATCAATCAGCCCAGAACCTAATTATAAATTGACCTCGAATGTTGCAGATAAAAAATTGAACTTTTGTCTATTTGTTCAGTTGTCGTGGTCTAGAATATTTATTTCGGCGTATATTCCCTTAATATTTACTTTCAATTTCACACTCTCACATGAAACTTGGTTGTTGACATTGGACATACCAAAGGGGTCGATGACTTCCAGAATTTTAGGACAAAGAAGAAAAAACTGTGGTTCAAAAACAAAAAGCTATCTCGTAAAATCATCTCATGGGTCAACAGAGCTCGGGCCAATCATCATAACTTGGCAGATTCACTGGCACGAATTGAGATCATTGATTCTCCTATGTGTAAATGCGGGTATGAGGCAGAAAATTTAAATCATTTTCTATAAACACCTCCGATGTATACCAGCGCTAGAGAAATCATGATTGGCAGAATTATATTTCTCCGACTTTCCAATGACTTTCTTTACTATTTCTCGATAAATTCAAGAGGCTTTTTTTGCATACAATTTTTTATGGAAGAAATTGGCATGTGTAACAAAAATTTAGTAGAAAATTCAACAACGGCGCTGGACTATTAGATTCAATTTCGATGGAACTTTATCATAATTGTCGATTATTCACATTAAAACGTTCAATGAAAAAAATCAATAGAATTATTTTTTTCTATACAACTTAGTCTAATGAGATATTTTTAGCAGTGATTTCACTAGTGCTCCAAAATTATCAGACATTCTCTGGTAGCTTCGTTACTTAGAAACAATTCTGTCAAATTTTACGAGAACAAAATAGAATAGAAATGGAGTAAAATAGAACCGACAATTAAAATGATATGGATTTTGCCAACAAAATTTTTACTGTTACGTATTTTAATAAACATTACAAACTAATGCGAAGTTCAGCAATAATGTAATGGAATTATATTGCGAATTTGCTAGGATTATTCTCCAAATGTCACTACAATTATAACACCATAAATTTACCACGGAAATAGCTACCCTGATATAATTCCGTAAGCTCCAGTATCCCATTTCCAAAAATTCAAACTGAGAGCTCCATATTTTTGCATGGGCGTTAGCAGAACCTGTATAAAGACACTTCATGCCAACAAATCGTCAGTAAAAGTAAACGATTGTGTTGGGCACGATAAAAGCTTTTCTTTATATACCATCGAGCTAACGATATTCTCTCCCTAATAGAAGAAAAAAAAAAGATGGCAAAATGTCTTTTCAATTTACACTGGGAGTGGCATACAAACTAGTACTACGATTGACGTTGGAAAATTAAAGCGACTAACGAGGCCGGAATGAAAATGAACATCAGAATCGGAGGCTGACCCTCTCGAGATCCAGGCGAACAATCATATAAAAACAATGAAGGAAAACGTGAATAGCGATCGTCTTTTTCATCGTGAAAATTAAATTTTTTGATCTGGTAAGAATGAAATGTATTGTAGTCATCCGGTGTATTGCAAATTGAGTAATTAATTTTAATGCAACGCAGTAATGATTGATCGTTGCAAAAAAATAAATTTCAAACACCTGAATCCCTCAATATGCCAACAAATTTAGTCCAGGCACACCATTGCACGGTTTTAATTGGTAGAATTATTTTTTTTTTCTAATAAAAAAATGTCTCTATGTAGAAATAAATTGGAAAGTTAATAAGAATATTCTATAAGTCAGTGAGAAATTTTTGCACTTTTTCAAGGAATACTTCTCATAAAATTTCACCACTTGCTCTAATCCTTGTTTTTCGTTTTCAACAATTTTCCAAAATTTACGCAATTGTTGAATTTTTTTTACAAAATAAGATTACATTTGCATTCTGAAATTATCACGATTTCAAAAATTATTCCTTTTACTACTCCACCCCTAATAATCTTACTCCTCAAAAACAACAATGAAAAGCTCGTATCAAAGATGGAGCTCAGCCTTCCTCCCATGTATCATCAATTATCCTCTTATCTCATACTACGAGATAGTACCCCGTATCGTCGAAGCACTAATGTCAGCCACAAAACGTTGTTATGCATCATTTTAAGAATGCAAATTTATCACAAAATATTCTCCAACTAATCGAGAAAATCTCCGTAAATTTCAAATTAAATCAAAACCGTTGTTGAAACCCTCATTTAACGTAGATAATAGACCAGAAAACCCACATTCCATATTGCTACCTCACATTCTGATTCTCTTTAATCTCCATTCCTCTGCCCGCATCCCCAAAACTCATGTGAAACTCTGATTTCACAAACACACCATTAGAACCAAACAACCTTATCAATGTAAAACACCAGGAGTTACGCAACATCATAGAAGATAGTATCGTTTTAACGTCGCACTATCCCCCATTGGCTCCATCAACTTCACACTATGGCTATCTCTACTGAGAAGCAACTCGGCCCGTGTCACCACTTCATGTTCATTTCCTTCAAGGCAATTTACCTACATCCCATTCGTCCATTCACGCTGCATTCTGACTGTTACATTGCTCCTGTGCAATGTATACGCAAAGGGTCAGAATTTATTATGCAGGATACTCCGCGCAAAAGTGTTTTTCGACTCGTAGGATTATAAACCTCCCACGAGCCCAAAATACTTTCCCGCAATTCTCTAGAAATGAACTATAATGAGATACAGGGATCTCTACCAAAAATATACTTTAACACAATAATTTAATTTAAATAAATAATTGCTGTAATTAGAATTGGCATGGTTAATGCTTCCAAAAAAAGGTGAACAATTGCTAGGCTTATTGAATTCCCCTGGACTTAGCTGATCAGAAGAGTTTTTTTACCTCATAAATGAGACAAGCTATCCAATTTTCTACCCCTACTAAGCTTCATCCAATAATTGTAATTTCAAGCAGACAGTTCATCTTGAGTGAAAAAAATGTAGAGTACATGTCGCCAGCGACGGAAACTAGATAACTTAATTAATCGAGGTACTCCTAATGCCCTAGAAAGGCTCAATTAAGAACGGAGTGATAATTGTCTGAGATTTTTTTCCACATTTTTTCTCACTCTTCTCTCGTCCTCTCTTATTACTCATTACTTTTTTGTTCATAGTTCCGAGAGGGCCGGATGCATTTCATTCAGTATTGATAGGAGTATAAACTACACGTGCCGAACAGATCCGTAATATTTGTACTGTAACGGTGAATGAAGGATAAAAAAAAGAGGAAGAATTGCCAAGTTTATCGATTACAGTATTCAGTTATTGAATTGACTTACCAGGCTGTCAAATGGCCTCATCCATTCACAAAGTGGAATAAAGAGAGAGTATATTAAAAAAAATACGACAAAGTGGAGGAAGGTAAATCTATCGGTATTTCGATTGGAAAATAAATAATATTACAATTACAAAAATACACCGAACCACAGGGCGGCTTGGACCTGACTGAACCAGTATACATACGAAAGCGCTTTTGAATTGGCAGGGGTAACGCGTCCGCGCAATACCCGCGACACAGTCTGGAAAAAAATACCCTGAGTTCAAGGAGGAAAATCAAAGGAACATTAACCTGCAATATCGAACGGCAAAACGATCGTTTCAGAGGTCATGAAACCCACTGAGAAACAATTGTGTTTCGCTGAAAACTGATCAGTCTCATAGTGTTTCGCCTCTTGAAGAAAAGAGACAAAAAAGATTGGATTATAGGAGTTTACAAACTAACACCCAATGGTATAAATTAAATTCGCACTATAATATATTTTTTAATAAAAATAATACACAACCTTTACGGTTATATCTACAAAAAATGAAACCGAAGCATTTTAACCCATGAAAAATTTTCCACGACAGAACACATCATTGTTTGTGAGTAGTATCATGGACGATTAAGCTCTTGATTCTGAAATAGTACATTTTGACACTAGGCCGTGAAAAACTTTTCCGGCGAATATGAGGTTACAGGACGAGCCGAAGGCGAGTTCTGTAATCATATGAGGCAGAAAAGTTCTTCACAGCCGTGTGTCAGACAATATTTTTTGTCATGACGTCTGTGGGCGGTGTTTGTTGTTGAAGTAGTGCTTTACGGACTGAGTGACAAAAAATGTATTAACGTTTGCCAAAATACACAGAATTCGTTCGCATCGTCTGGATCAGAATCTGCAGTTTCCTACCGTAAATCAACAGTCTTCAAATTCAGTCTAAGAATTTGCCAACTAAATTGTGGAAAAAAGATTTTAAATAATGTTCATATAAAGACCGTAATCCTAATCAGATTTTTCACCATTTTATGTAAATAAATAATTAGATTTCCCTAAAAAACTGTCTATCACTTTTTTATGCTCATGCATTAATAATTAAATAATTAAATTAATAATTAAATAACTATTAATAATTGTTGATCACGTCATATAAATTTTTAAGCTTGTGATGTAGAAGTTGTAATCGTAATATAAAGTTCTGTTTTGTGTGTCAATTCGTGTTGTTCTGGAATCTCGAATAGAAGGTAAGTAATACACTGAATAATTATGCCGTGTCACCAATAATGTAATGTTTTTTTGTAGGAGTCATTGCAACAAAAATCGAACTAGTGGAATGGCCCATAAATTTTCAATTGAATGGAGTTTTGCGCCTCTCGTATTAGTCGATGTGAGTTCATAGTGGATTGGGAATGGATTTAGAACGAAGCAAATTGATTCTACTCTACAATCTTCGTTTATTTATTCAATATAATTACTATTCACCAAAAACCATCACAAACAAAGAAGAAGATCTTTACTGCCTTTTGATTTAATTAATTTCGCTACGTACCGTAATATATGCAATATTCATGTCCCATAACTGAAAATATTCATCCGTATCCGGAGTCTAGGAGAAAATAACCCGCTTTGGTCTCTTGGGCCTGCAGATGAGAGTGTTAGCGATAGCATATAGCATATTTATTATTACACCTACACTTTCCCTCTGGTTACTAATCAATTTTTTATGATTGAAAACATTCGATATGGAAACGATAATTGTTTCCCCTTTTTCGCAGATTTGAATTTGGTATATAGGATTGTTTTCAGAAAAATTCTTTAGCTTGAATTTTGGAATTTTTATTATTTAAAAATTTGACTAACAATAGGAAAGAAAATTACACAGATGATTTTTTAGGACATATTTCACAAAACGAAGTTTTACAGAAGAACCGATAATGTATTAAACAAAAATTGCGGGATAAATTTTCTGCTTCACAATTTTCATTCCAGATCAATCCAATCGAGACAAATCCGATAACGCTACTGCCATCTACTGATCCAGCGAAATTCTCCATGGATAGTAAATTATCGAGACTCTTCAGAAAAGAGTTTTACCTTTCCTCATGGTCGTAATGCGCATTCACTGAGCCCTGAACCCCCCCACCCTCGAAATTAATCCTCTCACTACTGTCGAGGCACCTTTCTACCTTTGTTACTCCCGACAGCGACTCAAGAATTTCTGTCGACAGTGGCAAGGCAGAAAACCGGAGTTTGGCTCGCCGGGTAATTCCAGTCCAAGTCAAGGCAAGTATTTGATCAAGCCGACCTGACCTGATGCCGTCTTACAGAACTTCTGTAGTTGTCATGCAAAGCATACCCACCAGTGGTAGAAGTGAGCTCATCTAGGATGATGGCAGATAATTGCGATAGAGTCTTACCTCATGCGACCAAATCCCTAGAATACCGAACTAGTAGTATCCCTCTGCATAATTTCCCTAGCATAAAAATTTTCAATCTTCTGTAGAATTTGAAATTCATTCATTAGATATTCAATTTATTTTTTGCCTGAAATATGCTGTGGTTACTACAATTAACTATTTAATAACGTCGAGGAATTAATCACACGTTCGACGTGTTTGACAATTATTAATATTTTCTGAATAGCCGCTCTTGTGCTGAAATCTCGGTGAGCTTCTCTTTTTTCAGTTTCTTCGGTGATCAAAAAATCTCTTTAGTCTTCATTGTCTGGATCTCCGAAGCTGTCCTCGAGGTTTCATCACTCTTTCCTAATATTAATTTTTCACTTACTCAAATTAATTTACTACTACTCCCCTACGCATACATATACGCCGATCTTTCCATGAAACCTTAGTTCTCCACGTTTTATTACGCTTTACATAATTTCTATACAAAATTAGACAGTATAAAAATTGTTTAAAATGAAGTTAGAATGAATACCTTAAATCATCCAAATGAACGTAAAACCTTACAAAAAGTCAACCTGAAAAGTCGATTTATTTTCACTTCCTGAGAATTCGTCACACTCCCAATGAAACTTGCGGTAAAACACAAAATCCATCGAGACGTGACATAATGTTTTCCGTAATGACGTATAATAAAGGAGGCGTACTGTCTTCGCAAGGAACACATGTCTATTCAGTCAAATTACCTGCTGACAATAGGTACAATGAAGAAGGCACGATGTTCCTGACAGTCCGTCATAGCCTCATTGAGGAACCCCGAGCAAAGTACAAGAAAGAAAAAAACATCACTCAAGATGAATATCGTCATGTGGCGTCACTGGTAATTCTCCATGAGAAAGCTGCGGAAGCCCATTACCTTGCATTATGGGCATTTTTTTCCAGCCGGAGGGACTGTTGGCGTAACGAGCAATCCTGACTACTCATTGAAAATTTAATCATCACGGCATGGCACAGGGAACGTGCATGTGTGCACGTGTCAATGGAGTCGGCGTATTATTTATCATTTTTTATACTTTTCAAGAAGAGTGCAATGATTCTCCATGTAATCGTCTTACGGACATTATACGAAAAATTGTAATTGAAATGTCACCGGAAATGGGACTCAATGTGGGTAGATATTTCCCGGAATAGGGTTTTCTGTTTTCAATTAAGAATTCGCCGAAGATTTTCCGGAAATATGCCAGGCTCTCTTCTGTTATGGATGTATTTGGTGAAATGTAATTGCTCACATTGAATTATTTCTCACGTTTGGATTATGTTAACATGCTGGGTAGAAGTGAATACAGTAATTCTATCACCGACGGCAATGACCAAGTGGTTAGAGCGTCAGCCTGATGAGGCGAGGTTCCCGGACTCACTTCCCGGCCGTTGCAGTTACTCTGACGCTTCTGATATTCTCGATGTTATTCTCGAACCTGGCCAAGGTTTTGCCCTCAGAGTAAGGTTTTTCCTTGGCCCTTGGTGAATGCGGTGCAGAGGGGCCCGCGGGTGATAGGGGTAAATATGTAAAAACCCGAGAGGCCACACGTGAGGACAAGAAATTTACAATAATTCCAGCTACACTAGGAATTAGATATTCTTTCTCTATTAAGAAGCAATGTGCCGAATTTCAAATAGCCTTTCCGGGTAATAACGTAAAGAAAATCCTGAAGTTATTAATCGTAAATGAGATTAAAGAGTTCATTATTAAGTTTTGTTGCTTTTCCATATTGCCGACTGGTCAATAATGTGGAGAAAATGCAAAAGTCATCGATGACTAATTAAACCTCATGAGTAATGATTTGCAAATTTTAAAAATATATTCCTTTATATTTGCCCGCAACCTGGATTTATGAAATTTTGCACATCGACATGTCGATATCAAAATGCCATAAATATAGATAAAAATTATGTCAATGTATGACAAAATTCTTGTCGAATTTATTCACTAATTCCGTTGAGAATGCCAGATATCTGCGAAATGTATATTAATTGCACGCTCGTATAGAACCCCTAATCTTAAGCGTTCGCTTCACTCAAGAAACGCGTTCAGTAGAAAATGTTGAGTCAAAAAAAAAGTCAATATCGGCAGTAGGACGAAGTTGTAAGGCATTTGACTATAAAAAAAAATTGACTCTTGTGAAACAAATACTGATGTACCTCCTTAAAGGGGTTAACAATCCATAAAACGTAGAAGTTAGATGATCTTAAAAAATATAAAACATAGACCATTATCAGGATGATTCAATACCCATCAATAAAAAAATAACGACGATTTCCCCATTTCATCATCAAACAGCTATAAAGCCCAACTTCCTTCTCATCATTAACAAATCAACAAAAGGATTTTATGTTCTCCATGCTTCACTTTCAACCATTATCATACCACGAAGAAAACCACTTACACTTTTTTCCATTACCCCTGAGCTATCTGCGTCGGCCATTCTCATTTTTTAATGAGCGTGGGGCTTTTGGGTTCCAGCCATTATGTATACATATTCTGCCCACATAGTGAGACACGTATTGAGTACATGTGTCCACTCTGAGGCTCGGGGAGTCTCGCGAGTCGACACGGACAAACGGTACTTTCAGTTTCTTTTGGGGTACCGCGAGTGCAAGATCGAGCGTTACTTGGCCGGGCTCCAGCAATATTCCAGTACAAGGGGAGCCCAACGAGACGCGCTCATTCGCGCGTGAAAGTTCTTCAACATTTGAGCGGGTAAAATCCAGTTACACTCGAATAACGTACCCGCTAGAAACACAGACAGGTACTTAAATAGAGCCGGTGTGTTACCTCAATTAAAATCAAAGACATTTCTTTCATTCCACCCGCAACTTTTTTTTCATCACTTTGCGAAATCTCCACTCGTCATTTCGAAATTCTTCACACGTTCATACTGACATATACGCGGAAGTGCAGTTAGTATTATCTCGGTGTGCTCGTTAAATCGCCGTAGTTAAATTATGGTAATTGTGAGAGTCTCAGTGATAATTGTGAAACAATGAAAGAAAAAAAAATCACGTCATGTTGTGATAAATCACCCAATTATCCTCATTACTTCATCAACTACTTCATCCACATAATTCATGTCAATCATTACGATTGAATCCACCTCTTTACCTCTCAACATTTTTAACGCAATATGCGAAAATCACTCCCTGAATACTCCGACGTATGCACTAGGTACATAACGCCATGTAAATATTTTATTTTTCTCTCAATGTGCAAATTATTCTTTTCAAACTTTCACCGTTCAGGACAAAATCAAATTAGTCATTATTATGCAATCACACATAATGTGATATAAAATCAAAATTCATGGAATGCTCATTCCCCCGACGATGATTTAGTAGCCATTTTTTTTATGACAGCCACTAACGCCTCTTGAACTTGGGGTATAGCTTTCACCAAATTTCTTTCATCGAAAAGCCACTTATCTTATTTGTCATCCAGTGTTGTCTCTTCAACTCTCTCTCCACCTGTTCCATTGTCTCAACACATATTTGCAATAAAAAGTAAGAGCTAATGTCGGATAAAGAAACAAAGAAATCAAAAAGCGGGACATCCACTTTTGACAAACAAGGGAGAGAGCATAACGGTCTTTAAATTCCCCCGATATTATGCCATTTTTCAATACTGACCAAGGAGAAAACCTGAAAAAAAAAATGACAACATGATATCAAACGTCCTCGACCCGGCTCGCGTTCTACATATATCCGAACCCTGCATTTTGCTTCTGTCGCTCGAATAAATCGAGATTTTTTTTTTCGATCATGTAACGTGCGTCCGGTGGCGCTTGAAAAACGTCCCTGACTCTTCTCCTCACTCCAACGACATCCCAGGGGGCAACACTCGAGTGAAAGTTTGCAAATCGAATATTTTTCTGGGCAACACAGCTGAAAGAAATTGACTGAGAGGTGGGCGCATCCCAGTAGCCAGATCCTCAGCCTCATCACTGGAGATAAGTATTCACGGTCGGAATGAGCGACCAATCTCCCCCGTCCCCTCTGGACCCAATCACCATCTAACTCTTCAACAAATGTAAAGTTACTCAAGTATCAAGAGATAAACCAACGATAATAAATTCTATTCTGTTTGACTCACGATTCAGCGACAAGACGCTAGAGTAACATGATATATGCTTGAGTCTGAGTTATGTTAAAAAGGGGGAGTGCAAAAGACAATTTAAAGAGAATGGATCAGGTAGGGGGGTGGTTAGAGGTAGAAGAGAACGAGGAGGAGGGAATAAAACCTTATAACTCAGCGAGAAGTGAAAGTCGTGATATTTTCGCGTTGTAAAGTGAATAGTGGTTAATATGTACCGCCGGAGAGAGGACGGCGGGGGGGAGTTGATGCGAGCAAACGCGTACCTGTTGGTCCTCAGGTACTGGGAAACCTTTTTGAGGTATCCCAAAATGTGACGGATACGCCAAGGGGATCGGCCTTGATCGGGTACACATAATACTCGAGGGAGAAAACACGAAAAATACACCGGGACAGAATTTCAAGAGTATCTCCCTCTTTCCATCCTGAAACACCCCCCCGACCTCCCTACCACCACCCCCCCCCCCTCTGCGCCCCCTCATTTGATTCCCAATCGAATGTTATTTTTATGGGGGGATAACGCAATCGAAAGACCATGTGACACTGAGAGGCGCCATCCAATGTCTCTTTGTGTCCAACGATTTCGTTCGGCTCTCGGTCTTTTTTTTGCTCATTTTTTTTTTTTCGGTTTCTGCATAAACACTTCTTTTTCATTTCACTCCCGGTATTCCGATTTAATTTCAAACAACCAGGATCGCATAACACTCGACCTTGGTGGGACGACCTACCGAAGACGTGTTACAGTGTACTCTCTCCTGGATATTTTTTTTTTCTTTTATTTGGTGTTACGTAGTTATGATGAGAGCGAGTTTTACGCGCTCATGGACTTTCCCGAGACCCAGATGACAGTCTCAACGACTGCCACTGTCTCATGTACATTTATTTTTCATTACGCACACTCGACTTATCCACTGTTTACCCAAGCGACTGGGCTTCATCCAGAGTTGCCGTCACATTCCTCGTGGTTTCGTGTTTGGCAAACTGCAGGCGAAATACGTCAATGGTTTCATGGATCATGAGAGGATGGGGGAATTCATTTGCCGATGAGAATTCTTGGACGTCGGGAGGGGGAACGGATCGAGGGCATTGATGAAGAATGCTAAATTGGTTTTTAATGGTAATAGTAATGGGTGTCTAAAAATCTTGTCCTTGGGGTGAGCCGATGAAAATATACCGAAATTATTCACGATTGTATTTCGAAATTGTGGATTTTGGGCATTCCATGGAAATTGTGACGCGTTTCGATAAAAATTTATGGCAGAAAACAAGGAAGAGTAGTGAAAGTTATTTATCGAAGACGAATTTACATCAGATTGAATATCATTTTCGTAACTAGATTTCGAAGAAATTTGGTGGAAATTATGTGTCCGATGATGTTCGGTGACATCTTCTCCGCGTTAATGTGGGTGATTGAAATGAGAATATTTATCCAAAATCATAAGTAATAAATAAATTTTCGATGATTTTTCAGGTGACAATTTGAAACCTTCAATTTACAGACTCGGTTTGCAATAGGCCATATTAAAAAAGCTGCCGTCTGAATATATTTATGTCTGGAATAAATTGATTTCACAGTTTAACTATTTTAGAAATTCGTGGAGGATTTCCAACTTGTCATTCGGTCATAATTTATTAAGTATTTTAAGATTGGTGGCATACTTAGATAATATTAATAATATCTCGATACACAGCATTTTTTTAAATCTAAAATCTCCGACGAACTTCCGATGAAAATTCAATAACAAATTATTTCCATTTATTCCAATAAAGCTCAGAATTTTATTATCGAGGATTGAGCTGTGCTTGCATGTTGAGAAAATTTCGAACCCGTCAATCGAAATGTGAACGCGTTATATGGACGTTCAAAGCCCCTTTGAGAACATCGCCAGAAGTGGTAGAATAAATATGAATAATCTACCGATCACTAGGCACCAGTAAAACTACTAATTACGAAGTGCTCAGTCAATATTTATGGATAAATGGCGAAATTAGAACACTCCCCGATGAAGTTCTGAAATCATTGAGCTGGAAAAAAAATTTACTCTGGTCACAAATCAGATGATTTATTTCCCCAAGTCCTTGGTATAACACTAGCGGCCGTTTGCAGCAAGCCCCATCAACGTGATAAATTATATCCCGCAACGGAATAAATTATATCCTAAGGGTTTTTCTTCTTAATTGATGAACCTTTGACCTAAAGAATATTTTGTTACTTACCTATAACCTTCGTTAAGTCAACATCTTCCTCTGGAATTAACTAATTAGTGTGTGCTCTTGGACTACATTTCAAATATTACACTCTAACAACCTTAAAATTTTGTAATAGAAAAAAAAACATTTTTGATACAATCAGTGGGAAACTGACGCATGGAACTCTCAACGTTCCGTTTTTTTCTTTAAGACGATTAAATTATCTGATTTTTTCCGAAAAAAGAGAAATCATCGTTAAAGCCCGGGCGTAAAAATTATTTCCATCGAAATTGTCGCAACTGATTCCACGTAATATAAGGATCAATTATTCAGTAGACATAATTTCTGACCTGCAGAAATCCTACAAAACGATAAAAAAACTAAGTTTGCCTACGATTTAATCATTATTCTTCCTGTAATTAGTCACGGCGATTTGGAGGTAACGAACTTATTATGTCTGATCCTTAATGAGAAGCAGCGGTGGAATTTGAAAGCCTTTATTAGTGCTAAATTTAGTCGCCCGATTTACAGCGTTTTTGTTCAAATCTATCGCAACCGAACTCACTAATTATAAAACCACTGAGAAAAAAAAAGAAAATGCTTGAATATTTTACGACAATACACTGGATTTTTTAAGGAATTTTCTACTCAACTGTCTAGTACAGATTACAATATAAAAATTAACTTTACAGCAATTGTCTCCGATGATAACCAATTTAGGATTACTGTCGTTAGGAGTCTATATTGAGTGATTTTTCTTTACGATGATAGTACATTTTAAAAGTCGAAGAATGACTCCAATTTATTCATCTACCACATCAGTGGAAATGCAGTTTTTCCTGTTGACGTTTATTTTTTTTAAACTTTTTTTTTTAACTGCCCATTGGACACTAAGAAATAAAATCAAGGAGTCATTTTCGATCCATTGGATAGATTGTGGGAAAACAGAAATTTCCGATTCTAAGAAAGAAATTGAAAGAGAAAACTTTTGAAAATAAAAATGAAAAAAATGCATTTTCCTCCAATAAAACGAAAGAAACCGAAAATAAAAACTTCAAATTCATAGCGTCGTTTCTCATTAATGAAGAGCAATCCCACGGCTATACTCTCATAAATTTCCACTCAATTAACCATTGGTTTTGACAATTGGTCATTATAATTATCACGAAGGCGGCAAATGACTGAGACTTTCCCGTTTCTAGTCGTTAGACCGCAATGCTCTATTTCGCAACTGAAGAAAAAAAATATCTCTCAATTATCATCGCAGTTGGCATTCAATCTCCCATAAACAATGAGTCTTCCATTTTTCTCGTACCCACGAGATACGAAATAAATTTCTTGTCTGACCTGATGATTTTTTTTCTATGATTTCAGAAGTATTTCATCGAGAATTACACAATGGGGACAAGTCCTAGTAACGCGAGATGAGAGGAATCTCTTCGAATATATATCTTTGGTGGTGAGTGTATAGCATGCAGCGTTGGCTTTTGGCGCTGGACGAGCCTGCATCGAATCCATGTGGTAGCATCGGGCTTTCTGCAATCAAAGAGCATCGTACAGGGGCATGCTCTGTCGCAGTAAAACACAAACGACTGCTTGTCAGTCTGTGAACGGAGGAATTGGCTCTGTATCTCGTTATGATGTTGAATGGTAAGATTGTCAAAGAACTTCACTAGATATGCGCTCGAACGAAGGGAATTTGATAACTCGGGCATGAGAAAGTTTCGTAAATTCGTACTGATTGCAGTACCGGAATAATGAAGAGTATCAGAACGGTGCATGCAACAAGTAAAATTTTTTGTAATTTTATTATGAACTTTATTTGTGGGACTTATAGATTTATTTTCCCGTACGTGGAAGTCAAGAGTATCCTTGCTAAATTTGTTACTAAACTATGAAATGTCTGTGAATGTTTATGGAATTCCAAATCTAATAGAATTAATTTTTAGAGCTTCATCAAAATCCTGAATAAAGAAGTTGATCAGGATACATAATAGAAGTGTAGATGGTTATTATCAGGCGCTGTAACAAAATAGTAGATTTCGAAACAAATGACAAAACCGCTTTTTTCACGAGTTACGAATCAAATTTTTCATCTCATCGTGTCGAAAAAGTTGCTTCTCCGACACAGCGTGATAAAAACAGTTTACCACGCGATTCCCAAATTTTTTTTTACAAATATAGCTTTCTATAGTCTGGGATGAATTTCTTTGTCCAATGCTCTAAGGTGCATCGTCAGGAGTGAAGGTGTTTTCAAAATTGAAATGAATAAAACAAGAATTTCGTCGAGGAATGCAATAAATGTCATGTTCAACATAATCGTCGCAACGTGTTCAAACTCTTGAGAGAGTAATGAACACCTATCGAATGTATGAATAAGAAGTGTGCCCGTCTATGAGACAGAATGTTGAAGTTTACCTTTTATTCACGATATTAACTCAATTTAAACAGCCTTGTATAAAGGCTATTATCCTTATACCATGTAATTTTCTGAATTACGCGACCCGCCTTTAAATCGTGAGATTCACATTACATTAATTGAAAATTACATTATTCAGTTCCAGTAAATTCGAAGGGATTTGGAAAACTGATGAAATTCCCGATCGATATAGCCACCCCCTGGGGGTATTCATTATTTTCTCAACTTTTCGACGTCGTACGATAAAATATCACGTGCCTCACGATTTTCGCAAAATTTCTTACATACATTTGCTCGTGCTCTCCAAAAAAAGTAGGACGGTTCGCAAATATGACGGCTGCATTCAATCGAATAAAATCTTGGCAAGAAACCCTTTGCTGCAAACTCGAAACAATGATGAAATACAACTCGCAGTGCATAATGAGGCTAGAGAGAGACTCTCATTCTCATCGTGATGGCCTTTCCGTTTCTCAACATTGCTGACAGACCTCAAGAATGCCTACAGGTGTGTGCCTAGCAAATCAATGAAAAAAAATCATAGTTCACTGTAGAATTCAGGCCACAATAGCTACAAAATTATTATAAATAAATATAAACAGTCTTTTTACGTGGGAAAGAAGTTCTCGCCCCTAACCGTACATGTGACGTAACTTTAGTCATGCACATTTTCATGGTATACCCTCTCCAGCATCTGAGCACCTCTTGAGCATCTTCGAGGGTTCACAGTGATTCGAGCTCATGTACGTGAGAGGAATTTCCCATGCTCCGCATTTTATCTAATAGTCTTTTTTTTGTGCAGTAACACAGGCGCAATATTTTTTTACAGTGATTTTCAAGTTTTTGATCCTCGGAAATATGTAATATGAATTTGCAGGTGAGAAATCGTGAGAAGCGGTACAGAAAAATATGCCAGATGGTATCTTATCGGTTTTTTTGCTCGCGTAGAGTTTGGCAAGCCGAGCCGAAGGCGAGTACATCAGAGAAGGACATTTATATACAGTTTCACATTCTTGTGACGTCATAAGAAACCTTTGGATGGAATTTGGAATGGATGGGTTGAGATCCGGGATTAGTCTCAATACAGAATTTCCAAGAAATATTTAGTAAAAAAGGATAGCCCAGCGCTGGATTCAAACCTGCGACCTTCCAGTGATGCATCGGGTGCTCTTTCCGATTGAGCTATCCGGCCCCTAGCCACTTCACTTCCAATTTTTTTTACACATTAAACTCTACCGTCCTCCGGCCGGCAATTATTTTTACATCAGAGAATTTAATGAAGCACTGGACGATTTATTATATTGGAGAAAAAGCTTTACATTATAGTTGAATCATTAGATAGGGAGCCAAAGGAAATAACATTGGGTGTGGAATTTCTACTGTCATAGAAAAAACGCATAGAATTTTTCTATTTTTAGTTGCAATAACGTTGAACGCAAGTTCATTTAAAAACTTATATTTTGCCACTATTAGAGAGCCAGTCGAGGATATATGTACTCATTTTCATTCAATTTTTGTGTTTCATCATTCCATTTGATTGTGAAATTCCATTCAAGAGTCTAATTCAGTAGTGAAGTCCAAGGAGAAATTGTGAAAACGGAAGTCACATCAAAAGCTAAGCCTTAAACTATAATACGGTCAAGGTCACGTTACCCGAAACGCCTATACCACCAGTAGGACTGAATATGAGATTTCCGAACACATCTCTCATCGTGGGTGGAATGCCAATTTACGAATTGTTTTCGATCAGGGCCAGATCCCGGTGAAATTTGACTCATCGGAATAGAATGGAAACTCGCTGTATCACCTTGGATCCAAAAACGTTTCATTCAAAATCTTATCAGATCCTAATCCGGAGTCTAACCCCGATATTGTTACCAGTTTTGGATTCATTCGTGCAATGGCCAGATACCGAGGTGGTGTACAGTGAAAAATATTCCGTGTCATTCAGCGTCTAATCCCCAATTCAAAGTTATAAATTTTGACGACGGAAAAATCCCAATATTTAAGTACTTTGTGACTAGTTTTAATGACAAAATTCCTGAAAATTGTGGAAATATTTTTAAATATTAGAGAATTTTTTTTACTTTTGAACAGTAGTTCCTAATTGTCGCAAATACATTACAATTGTTCAAGATTTTAGACAATCGCTCATATTACCCTCAATAGTATTTTTTCGGATTGATGCAATGGGGTTTTTAACTCGTATTACTTTTTTGTTATTCATATTAAAAAATTCGTAAACGTTTAACAATTTTTACGATGCTAATTTAATTCTAGACTCCGTGCGATAAAATTTCTCAATGGTCGGACAAAAATTACAAAGTAGCTTGTCCCCTCAGCGGTGAGTCATCGGACGGATGAGAAATTTTTATGAAACAGATCATGGAATTTACGTGATGCCTCACCCAATTCCAGTTTAACTCACAAGCCTGATAGAGTATTTATTGAATTTTACGTCACTCGCGGATTAGATTTCGAAAAGTGATTTTCGGATTTTTTGCTTGTACTTTTTATTCTTTGGGAACTTCTTTTTATTTGAAAAATAAAAATGAACGAAAATGTTTTCAATTTCTTATAATTTTGGATGAGCATTGATGTAAAGTGAAGTCTCGATTTTTTTTCATATCGCCAGTATAAATCGTATGAATAATTCTTAAAAATTAGTAAACTTAATTGACGTCAATGGGGAATCGTAACGCTCGAAAGGACCGAACTTAATTATTTTATGAATCAGTAAAATCATTTTAGTAATCACGTGAAATCGATTTCATCGCAAAATCATAATATCACGATTATGAAGTGAATAGCCTTTATATTAAAGATGACATGTAGATTCTTTAAAAAAATAGACTTTATAATGTTTGCTAAATTATTAGTAGAGTTATTGGCCTCTGCGATCACACTGAAAATAATTACCTAGATTTTTAAGTTTAATTTTATGGCGTTCAAAACCCAATCGCCCAGTCATGCCTTGTGTGTCATTTATGAGATCACTGTGTAGATGTTCAAAGCGTTTCATCTCAAATAATGAGATTATACACATGTTTGAGTGGAGAACGTATGAGTTCCCTCGAATTCTACCTAAACCATAAATCTTTGAATGATCGTCTATTCCTCAATACCAAATTCAATGGCACTTTTATGGAAATTACTACAAAATCGTTCATAATATTTCAATTTTTTTTCTAACCATGAAGACCTTTAACTCTCATTTTTTAGAGATATATATATATATATTTTTCACAGGGATAATTTTCGTGATGAGTCCACAATCAAATGGAGTGAATTAACGAGGTTCCCTTTGTACACAAATAAATTAATACCTTGACGAATGTTAGATCGACGTGGTCGAATTTAAAGACATTGAGAATGATTACTTATGATGATAATTTTCACCTGGTACTTATGAAAACGAATTACATAAGATGATTGATCGATAACGTTTTTTCTCTTTAGATGTCTGATTGATTAGTTTCATTCACTTTTCATCATTCGAACTTTCCTTTACGTTATGACTTATAGCCAATTTTTCATAACAGTTAGTAAATCCAACAATCTATCTATCATGCGAACTAACATCCAGATAGAAATTTGTCACTTCTATCTCCCGAAACATCTAACAACAGTCAAATAAAGTAGAATTTTAATTAATTTTGTTACTAAAAGGTCAATTTTTTACCGATGACTCGATGAAAACCTGAATTCTATCCCACAATTTTTTATAACGTCCCAAGATGTGGAACTCAATATAAAAGTTCCGCAGTCTGCGGTAAAAGAGTACTCTTACTTTCATCGGTAAGCGATTGATACATTCTATTTCGCTCCCGGTATCTATCACTCCAAGCGGACTCCCATCAACACAACAAACGAGAAGATAATTATGAAATACGAAAGTATAACGAAAATTATGCTTCTGAATTGAGAAAATAATCTGATTATCTAACAATCCAATGTTAACAACATTGATAAAAATAGTTGCACACATTGAGAAATGAAACCAGATGAAAGTGATACCGCAAGTTCGTCTCACTAATAATAAAAGCCAAGACAACCGGGAAATTAAAGAATAAATTATGACGTAATGACAAAAAAATTCGAACGCACATATTTGAAATCTCACGGAACCGTTCGGGTGCCCCCCTCGCCCCTTAATTAGCCGCGGAGAATCTATATAAAAATTGCGTGCATTCAACTCTCTAATAATTCCTAACGAAGTGATAATTTTGCTATGATTACAGGCCAGATCCAGATATAATTGACGCGGAAGTATCGAGACTGGTGAACGGTGCAATTTCCGGAAAGAATCCACGAAGATGGAGAAGCTCAACGAGTTCCGGTTACTCGTCCCATTCACCCCCACTGTCAGCAGGCTCCTACTCAACGTGTTGCGCATCAGTGCTTCGAAGTTCAGGAACGGGTACCATTGCAGACGTTGGTCTCGCTGTGATACACGAGGCAGAGATACCTAAGCCTATCTGGCCGTGTAGAAGTACCAATCGCGATTGTAATTCTGATATTCACGAAGAATGTTTGTGCAAATACTGTGGCTATGCCAGAATTTACTCTTATCCTGGCAAATATAAAACTACCTGTCGTGATTGTACTGGATCAACTGTATCAGCTAGGAATGTGCTACTGGAATTATCCAAGACATTGAATTCAGTGATTGATGGGGCAAATACTATGACAGCTGAAGAAGTCCTCAGGGATATATCTAAGACTGTTGCACAAGGCATTCAGGCGAATGTGATTGATGAACATCTGTACAGGTATTCATCGACATTGTCTAGTGGAGTGGGAACGGAATCTGTTAATCCGGTCAATTTGAGATTGTATAGCAAGTCTGGGAGGCCTAATCCAGTCTCGTCCAAGTCATCTCAGTGCTATTATGATATTAAAAGTTGTCCTGCTGTGTTCCTTGTGCCGCGGTGTCATGCAATTTGTTCCCGTGGAATTGGTGGATGTGCGGAGAAAAGTGTTAAAGAGGAGGTAAATGGAACATCCGGGGGAATGGAGGAGAGCAAAAGGAAGAGAGGAGTGTCGAGACTCGAAGGGAACGCTGTCAAAGGGTGCTATCCTTCTGCTGAACCTGTTTATTCGACGGTTAGTGATTTTTTTATTCATCCGGAAAATACAATATTTATCCTCAGAAAAAACTATATGAAACTTATAATTTCGATGAGGCAATTTTATATATTTCAACGGTGTTTTCTTTTCGTTTTGATAGAGATTTTTATTTGGGACCAGATGAAACATCTATGAAATACCTTTATTTAAATCACCTAATTTTTTTAGACAAATACAAAATCTAAGAGATATGACAAAAAAAATTCTCGTTATCAGTGTTAAATATTTTACTCTTGAAAATTTGCAAGCCATGAATTTTTTTTATAGAAACATAGAAATACTTCTCAAAAAAATGTTTTCATCTCAGTGTAGGCCAATTAAGAATGACACCCCCCAACTAAGTGATACAAAATCTTAGTGCGTTCGCTAGACAATTGTATTTTATTTCTATTATACTTTGTTAATGTTTAGTCATCTCTCATATTGCAACGTTCAATCAAAAATATTCTATATAACAAACATCAACAGAATCGTATTTTTCATTGCATCTTATTCAAGCGATACATTTTCTGCATAATTTCCTCACCACATTTTTTTCCTTTAAGCTTTTTTCGAAAAAGAAAAGAAAATTGGACTAAAAGAGATTTACAACATGTCAGGCGAGGACATTTTATAGAAAGCCTTTCAGCAGAGATCATTGGCGAGCGAAATATAATGTTGACGCGTATCTTTTGCAGAGTATTTTCTATTCAATATTCCAATAGAAATCCACTAGAGCTGTCTAAATGAATTCCCTTGAAATTTTTTCATACACGTAGAACATTAAAATTAACAATGAAATTCCGTTTGTATACGAAAGAATATACATTGACCAAGGTCTATTCCTTAGTGAAGATCCAATTTTTCGCTCAGTGTTAATATTCACTGAATATGCAAGCGCTTTTCAATGAACATTTGAATGTATCATGTTCCGGTGATCTGAAAATTCATTACAATTTCCATAAGTGGAATGGTATTCAAGAACGTACTTCCAATAATACTCCATTCTCGATTGAATATTCATTTATCCACGGACATGGATCCAACAACATCTATTCCATAGACATTACGACATTTTTCTCTGTCTACCAATATGGGTCATTGCATCATAGATCACCTCATCAACGCACCTATTACATTGTTCTCGTTAGATATGGTGATGGAACGGTTTGTAATCTTCTCCAATTCGTAATATCTTCATCTATAAATAAAAATATAAACCCTACAACGGCCCAATAATAGGCAACTAATCTTGTTTTTTTTCTGCTCACGATTACTGACTTTTTTGGTATTACCCTATTATTTATAACAAAATCTCTATGGAAATCAGTCAATGTGTGTGCCCCGTTGGGCACGACGATCAGCAATTAATCTCGAGATGACTAATCTCGTGTTCCCCCTTATTGAAATTCTACTCCTTTCAGCTTGACCCGAGCGATGAATCCTCGTCATACGGCGCATTAGGTGAGCCTCCGAGTATACCCAGCTGGAACCAAGGTATCACGGTATTCAACAAGAGTCTTGACTTCACTCTCGATAGTGCACGTGCAGAGAGGCTGGGTCGTATAATAGCACGAGCAAAACGTCGCAGACAGTGGTGTTGTATCCTCACCGCACTCTTCGGGCTAGTCTTCTTCATACTGAGTGTCATCGTCGTCTCAATGTCCGTCACCAAAGGACGAAAGATATTCGGAAGCATGTGACGGGAATAGAATATAAAATAATGTATTTTTCAATTAAGAGAAGATTCTTGAGTTTTGACACTAACTGGTTATTGAAGTGGCAATCTTCATATTTTTGCTCTACATTTTATATATGCATTGCGTCCACTACTAACGGATCTTGCAGTGTTCAAATTTCACTCGTTACCAACAGTTTATTTTTTTTTTGTATAAAGAATTGGAAATTCCGGGAGTAGGCATTCTGTTGGTGGTAGCACTAAATGTGATACCGAAAAGTCGCAAGTTACAGTTTCCAAAGTCTTTTCTTTTTCAGCACCTCAATTTCACAGAAATTTTCCGACAAAGCTCT
This sequence comes from Psyttalia concolor, assembly GCA_030522845.1. Lineage (NCBI taxonomy): Eukaryota > Metazoa > Arthropoda > Insecta > Hymenoptera > Braconidae > Psyttalia > Psyttalia concolor. The sequence continues at coordinate 73,652 of JAPYZM010000012.1, read as the reverse complement.
CCTCAATTGAGACACATGTCTCGAATTGAACCGCTCTCGAGTTTGCAGTACAACTGTTTATAAATGAGTCCTTAGCCCAAATCGTTTTTCCCGAATGTCATAAATATTTGTCGAGTAGTTTTTGGAAAGCTGTGACGATATTCTCCTATATTCCAACAATGTGACTTTCTTTTTAATTTTTATCATGTAAAGATTGTAGTGGAAATTTTGAGACAGTAGTCTATTGCCGGATGAGCGTTATGGGGTTTTTTGCTCGCGTGGTGTTTGGCAAACCGAGCCGAAGGCGAGGTGGCCAACCACGCGAGCAAAAAACCCCGTAACGCCCATCCGGCATCATATTTTGCCGTAGTGAATTTAAGGTTTTCGAGTTTGGGACGTATGTAATACCAATTCCCGTACGAGAAAGCCCTAGAAGCAGTACGGCAACATTTTTTAACAGTTAACTGTCTATTAATTAGGAGTTTTTGACAGCAATGACTGGTTTAAGTGTATGAAATAGATCAGAAAAAACGCATACGCTCACTTCGATAATCCGTGATATTCAAAACTCATCGGAGTTTTTCTTTAGGCATAATGTCGTTAACGCGACACCCCTAGTACGGGTTTTGACATTAATTATATTTCTTCTTTGCTTATTGCGCAAAAGACAATTATTTTAACGGGTACCTCGGCCATACATATTTCTGAGTACTTTGTGAAGTTTATGATCATTGTGAAAAGATCATTCTAGGGTAAGACATGTGCAAGGGTCGTTGAAGACTCGCGCAAAGCAATATAATGGCTGTGACCATGGCGTTTGCATCATCAGTAATATTGTATTGTAACTCAATATCAAAACTTATTAAACCATTCAACTAGATTATCTGCTGTAGTTATGATATTTTCATGAATATTATTTCGCAATTTTGCAGCAAGAGGTGAACCGGTTTGAATCGATTTTAGCTATCAATTTCCCCGAGATCTTGGGATCTCAGGCACTCTAGCATATTTTTGTAATTTTTTTTTTATCTCAAAGGATGAATACGGGATAAAAAATGTAGCACAAGTAAATAACACGATGAAAATAGCTCAGAAGAGCGGATTTTCAAAGTCAATTTCAACTAGTGGAAATTATTTTTTCAACATTTCAGATTTCGTGGACAAACACACTGATTTATTTCATCATTTTTAATAATATATAGATATACTAATTTGGAGTTATTATTCATCTCCAGCATTGTCTACACTATCATAAAGCGAGAAATAAAATTGTCGACTATACACAATGTGGTATCAAGCAAATTTGAGTCTGAAGATAAACACCAAAAATGTTTATCACCATCTGACACGAGAAACTTAATTATGTCAAATTTCCAAAACCCTATTTGCTTTTTTTGTTTCAATCCTAAGAGTTTGTCTTTAGAACTAATTAATTGGCTGAAAAGGTGCGACTCTCTGATATGGCACGCTTTGTAACAAAATATGTTCAATATTTCAGAAGGCTCATCATACCGAAATTTAGCGAGAAAAACTTGGTTTCCTAATTTCTCTCAAAATTGAAATTACGGTTTGGTTTTACAGAAATTTTTTTTGTAATGGATTATTATTCGCAAGAGGTTTTCCGTGTAGATCGAAGCATTTGCAAGCAAAATTTAATATTTGCTATTCTTCTGACGGCCGACAGGCGATTTAATAGAATTTCATAATTATCAGCATACAGTAAGATAGTACAATGACTTCAGGATAACAATTATCATATTAGCGACTGTTTAATTGACATAATCTTTATCACTTTCACTTGCAATTAGTCACTCATGCTTAGTCACTCCACCAAAGATCAGCTTGTTCCCAGACATTTAAACTCCTCTCCCTCTCCCGCTTCTTGGCCAACTCATGCGTCATGTTTTCCAATGGAAAATATTCGCCCGTGAGCAGCTGATACGAAAGGTGGAGTATAACCTTTAAATATCATGATATCTTTGTTCTTTCGCACAAAAAAATGGATTGACAAATAGAAAAAATACTTTTCATGTTCTAGAAAATTTAATAATCGATCATGGTGTGTGTAGCATGTATTTTCGTGCCGATTTTCCTCATAATATGGAGATTGCTGATCCAGCCTATCCTGATGAAATTATGGTACAGAAACAAGAAGGAAGATAATGTGCAAGAGGGACCACCCCAACCAGTGAAAAAATGTGAGAACGGAGTGTGCACGTTATCTTGGACGAAAACACCGCAAGAAAACATTTCATCGAAATTAGAAAAAATCGATTAATATTTTATTGTTCTCATGAAGTATTTGAACCAAATTAATTGAGCCAGATCAATTAAAATACCATTCCAAACACCAATACTTTATTAAAATATTAGAAATACAGATTCAATTGATTCGCTGCAATAATTAAATCTTTATATTAATAGTTAGTTATTTCTCAAACTTGAAAATTCTGAATAACCCTCTTCATGAAAGGAAAACGATAATGTAAAATTGAACAAGATAAGGGTATAAAGTACTTGTTGCGGAAATTTCGAAATAAAATCAAGTACAAGGAAATAAAAATGGAGTCAAAAATGATAACACACGTCAAGGACGTTCCTCTCTACCAGTATATAAGAACACCGACGAAATTCAGGAAGAGCCGATTAATGGATTCTCCATCTCAAAAGTCCACCAAACTTGCTTCAAACTATGACTTCAACAGCCAACAATGAAAATCCCAGAGCTATAGAACCAATTTATTTATTGAGGTAATTAAAACTTTACATTATAGTCAACGTTATCTCACGAAATTGTTCAAGATGCTCAATCATTTAGCATCTCCACTCATCAGATGAAAACACGAACATGATCTCGAACAATCCTGAAATTAGTACCTAAAGTGTTTCTTGACAATGTTTCCGGATGATATTGGTTGCAAGACAATGAAAAGTATCACTAATAATAAAAGAGCACGTCGAAATAACGATGTAAAAAAAAATCGAAAGAACTATTCCTAAATGATTGACCCATGGCACGAAACAGATGTTGAGGAATGTAGATATTGTTCCATCTCAAAAGTGATCTTAGGCGTTTCTTTAATGAACTTGTTTCAGCTCAATTTCGAAAATGAGCGTACTGTTACCAGGAATGGTTGGAGGGGATCCTTTGGGCCCATAGGCCATGTGAGCTGGTATCGTGAGTCGTCGTTTGCCGCCCACCTTCATTCCCTGGACTCCTACGTCCCATCCCTTGATGACCTCTCCCTTACCCAATCTAAATTTAAATCCATCTCCCTGCATTGAGGAATCGAATTTCTTTCCATTGGAAAGTCTTCCAATGTAGTAGACTGACACATATTTTCCAGCCTTAGCAGGGACACCGTTGCCCATCTTCAGCTCCTCGACTTGAACTCCACCACTTATTGTTCTCTTCTTCTGCACCTGTGAATCATTCGCGACCTCCTTCCCTTTCTTTTCAGCCTTCTTGTCCTTTCCGTTGACAAGTGAGGCTGACTTCTGCTCTTGCTGTGACTTCTCTTGCTTCTTTTTCTGTTGCTTGAGAGACTGCTCCTGCTGCTGAGATTTATTCTGCTTTCCCTTCTTCTGCGGCTTCACCACCACCTCCTCCTCCTCCTCTTCTTCCTCTTCATCGCTCTCGTCATCATCGTCGTCGTCGTCCTCATCCTCATCATCTCCCTCCTCATCGTCATCATCCTCAGAGTCCTCATCAGCCATCAAACCATCCAAAAGACCATCATCGTCTGAAGAGTCATCCTCCTCTTCCTCCTCCTCCTCAGCAACTTCCTTCGCAGATTCCTTTAGTCTCTTCGCTGCTTTCCCTTCCTTTGGAGAATTCTTGGCTTTACGTTTGCCCACTAATTGGGGTACCTCTTCGTCTTCCTCCTCCTCTTCGTCGTCTTCCTCGTCGAACTCATCCAGATCGTCCATCTCGTCTTCTGGTACCAGGTAACCCGTCAGGTGCACGTGACCACGACCATTTGACGTGAATGCTATCTTTGTGCCTTCCTGGAAATTCAGGTCAAGGGGAACCTGCCATACGTAACCCTTCTTTAAATTACAGAGCAGGTAGTTTCGATTGTCGTAGCACAACATCACTTGAACGATATCATCATCTGGAATTTGTTTATTGAGATTGGAAAACATGTTAAATAGAATCAGTCTCGAAATGTATGGAAATCAAGTTGAAACAATTTCACATAAATAAATATAATTGAATGGCATGGTTAATGAAAACGAAATAGATGCAGTAATCAAACAACTCGATACGTTTCATGAAATAAAAATAAATCCCTTGGGGGTCGTTCCCAATCGTCACGTGACTAAAATCGCGTCTACCAATTTACAACTGAAATAATTTTGTGATTTTGATTCAACCCAATGTCAATCACATTTTGTTCAGAATAACAAAATTATTCTCTCTCATTAGCCGAAACAGTTTGAGGTTATGTTCAGAATCTGAACGGATGGAAATTTCGCTTAATTTTGTATGAAACAGGATTATTTTAATTTCCATGAAAAGTGCAATTGTTTCGCTTTGTCATAAGTCTGCTCTTGCTTGAGTTCAATTGATAGATTTTTTTTCTTAGTTGTCAATATTTTTCAAAGTTAACATTTTGCCTCACTTTTTGCCCTTATTTTCCTTAAAATATGAGAAGCAAAATGTGAAAAAGTTGTTTCCAAGAATTGTTTAAAGTGTCATAAACAAATGAGATTTGCTTACCGGCAGTTGAAACATCCAGAGTCGCCATGGACACGTGGAATGGCTTCTCAACAGTCTGGGTATACCTCTTGTTAGGTTCAATGATAAGTCCTAAAAAAAAACAGGAATTGAATAAGCCCTCGAATCTATTCATTTAGGTAAAAAATCTTCAATTGATCAGTGAAAATTTAGCAAATTTTGTTGTGACCACATGGCGACGCCATTCTGAGTGTACCGGTAGGCTATTGTCCTTCCTCACGCCTCATTATTTTCAAATTGAACAGGCAAACTCACCCCAAAACATTTTGGCTGGTGATACTCCTCCGTTTATTAAAAAATATACTATCTATTTATCAATTAATCACTGTGTTGGCACTTAGAAGTCCTCCCTCGAGTGTGTTAACCGTTGTCTAGTGGGTTCTCGCGCCAACTCGTGCAACGAATTATTTCGTAGACCTCTGGAGACCGGACAGTGGCCCGCAGTGGCGCTGGAGGACTAGGTGTAGATATTTTCCCAACATCTAAACCCAGATAATTAGATAATTCAGTCTACTTGGGCTGCCCTCTACAGTTGTAAAGGTACTGCTTTATATGACGCGTCATATGACGGCTATTGATGGTCGCGCAATCGTTAAAAAAATTACTGTCATTTTTTTTCTATTCACAATCTGGATTAATTTTTACAATTTTTATCCAGCATTCCTTTTACCCATGACATCATAAATAAGTTGAAATTTATAAAAAATTATAATGCTCTTCACGAAATGATCTGATTAAACATGAGGACGACTACTAGCAGTTGTTTATAATTCGATAATTGATTGTAGCGATCATCTGCTGTAAGGTAAATTGCATGCAGGCATCATAGAATTGTTTCTTCATAATGAGCGGTGTGAATGAACGTCACAAATTGGAAAATTCTACATCTACGAAATAATTTACATTTATGCTGATAACAAATTATTTATGACCAACATTGGCCGTTAGACAGTTTTGTGGTCAAATAGCTACTCCAAGACCATAATTTTTGGTCATATGACCCAACCTAGAAAATGGCAGTCATTTTGCACCTTTAAACCTACCACCGTCACTAGTTCATTGAACAGAGAAGAGACTATTGACCGTGTCTTGCCATCTCCTTCAGTCGTACAATCGTCAATTGCTGGAAAGGTGGGGATGACACAATCTAGTCATTTAAAGGTCTGACTGGGCTGTTTGGGATTCAAAGTTGAATAGTTTTATATTAGAATTACAACAAAAAGGGATAATTGAGAGAAAATGTCCGCGAAATTGCGAGCAAAGACAGATAAAAGTGGTGGTATGTTTCGGGAGATTTCTACTCTTACTTTACTTTCCTTTTGAAGTACATTGAGTCATGGACGAATGCAGGTTATGATACGAGGAAAAATTAATTACGAATTTGGTTTTTTTTGGAGCAGAAATAATTGCGTACAGCGAAGGGGCTGTTAGGAACAATGCAGCTGTCGTGGAGTACTGTAGAATATCCATGGCAGCGATGTCTGGTGGAACTGCTGGCTTATTGGGGCTCACAGGACTCTATGGATTTGGATTCTATATATTTGCAGTCTTTGGTCTATGGGTAAATTATATGGGACATAAGGCATTAAGAAAAACATGTATTTTTGTCTAGAAGATAGATAGATATTTTTAATTGTTGTTTTTTAAAAAAAGTTTGAATTTTTTCTTATCTTCTACATTGATTTATTTTTACTCCTTCAAATTGACGATAATGGAGGAATTAATAAAAATTGTGTTTTTCTTTATTACAGGCTTTATTATTACTCAAAGCTGGAGGACAGTGGAAGAAATATTTCATTAGTAGACATAGTTTATTGACGAATGGATTTTTTGGCGGCCTTTTCGTATCCTTTAAAAAAAAATTAATCAGTAAATGCGAATGAATTCATCGATGACTTTAGCTAATTAAGCTTGCACAATTATCCATTTTTTACTGACGACATAAGACGGTCTTTATTAACATTGGCTTTTGAAACTTGAAAAAACAAAGAAAATGAAACTAAACTTATGAAATTATCACTTCTTCTATTTCGAGTTCGTTATGATTAGTTGCAATTTACAGTGAAGTCATAAATTTTAATCAATTCCATTCTGGTGACTATAAAATAGCCTCGGAAATGACTGATTTTTGTGGAATTATGTTTCAATATTTTGCATAGACGTTGAAAAATGAGTTATAGACGACTATTCAGTAAAGCTCAAAGCTAATCAATGATTTAAAAAATTGGAGTTCACAGAATAAACGTTTTACGGTGAAAAAAAAAAGTAATTTAGTACTTACTTCGTTGGAAAGTTCCATTGCCTCTTAAAGAAGCCGAAACTATCACTCTCATTTGTCATTTTCATCCAGGTTATATTCAATTATGAATTATCGCTTTCTGTCGTAGTATTTTCCTTAATATAATATTATTATTGTGTCTCATAGACATACGTACTCTTCTGGACATTTTTATATGGAATGGTACACGTTTATTAACAATTCAACATCATAGGAAGGATTATTAATGACAATTCCAAAGTGCATTTTTGAAGAATCAAAATAACGATTCATACTTGTTGGTACCCAATTGTTTTTTTTCCCCACCAATCACTATCACTCCTGAGCCATTGTTATTATTCTCTCCACATTTCCAAGTTTAATAATTAACATTCAATTAAGTGTGAGTAAAGATTCAATAAATCAAATCTATTTATAATTCCTCTGGTAATTAAGTTGAGTATATTCATTTAATGAAACTGTACATTTTTATTTTACTGGTTTGTACTCGAAATGCTCCTGTTGATCAATCCTTCTAGAGAGGTATAATTACTAATTATATCCATGTATGGCAGTTTCTGAAAATTTATTTGGTAAATCCATGAAAAATTTGCAGTGAAATATGAGGAGGAAGTACTCTAGGGTATTTAAACATTGCTCTCTGCTGTTTTAATATCACACGTATCTGCGTTTTCATCATTAATTTGCGGTGAGTGATCGTCGACATGGATAACAGACTCTGAACCCTCAAATTTTCGGTCTTCGTCCATTTTTTTAAGCTCATCTTTACTAAGGTGATAGACTATACCTGCTCCAAACCCATCTCCAAGGACATTGATAGATGTCCTCAATCGATCCCTGGAAAGATAATACCACAATTATTGTTGTCCGATTAGTTTTCTTTCTCTTTACACTAAAATTGCTTACAATAACCAATCAACGGCGAACAGTAATGAAATATCGTTGGTCGGTAGACCGAGCGCAGTTAATACTAACAGCATCGTCACTAATGCTGCACTTGGAATGCTTGCTGCACCAATGCTTGCCAAAGTGGCCGTAACACTGGAAAGAAAATGATCCTCTATAATATTAGGATATGAAGCGGGCAAATTCTTTATTTCAATCATTCAGTGGTGAAGTGATTGTTTTAGGTATGCTAAACATGCGTGCGAAAAAAAGAGCACTTGCAATATAATACACTATGTCATAACAATTCTTCCTCTAATCCTCATCGGTTCATCTTTTAACTTCACCAAGTCCTAATCATAACAATTCACGTAAAGAGCACATGTTGCACACACTGAGGGGCTTGCAAAAGTAATTCACTGAAAAGTTCAGTTGCATTTACCTGACAGTAATCACATCTCCCATTCCCAAACGAATGCCATTCATCTGGGCTATGAAAATTGAAGCAACAGCTTCATAAAGAGCTGTACCATCCATGTTAACTGTCGCTCCAACAGCGACAGCAAATCGTGTTACTCGAGAATCCACTTTATTATTTTCCTCAAGGCATCGGAATGTAATTGGCATAATTGCAGCGCTACAATAAAATTCGCATTATAAAAATATGAAAAATTCTTGATGAGGGGCATGGATTACCTAGAGGCAGTGGCTCCAGCTGCAAGCCAGGCTGGAATCATCCCTCGAAAGTAAGTAAAGGGATTTTGACGTGTAACGATCCAGTATATCAAGGGAAGAATCACCATCCCGTGAATTAATAGACCTAAGGTCACTGTAACCATGTAGAGACCCAACATCTTCGCCGTTATTACTAAATTCGATATGGATATTATTTTTCCAGCAATTAAACTCATTATTCCAATCGGTGAGTACCTATTTTATAGAACAATAATCAAATTTGAGGGGTGTACTTCTATGAAAAAAAATATTAGTGAATGGGCATTGCCACTTGAAGTGTAATGCGCTCTTTCTGAAGATTTAATATTGGAATATTGGTAGCGGCTGATTGAAACGTTTAATTTTGTACATTAAGGTCAGAGGTCATACTAGAAGTTTCTTTAAGCTTTAAGCACTTCATTAATAAGATCATACCCACACTACCCAGTCGAAAGTTCAGCCCGACCGGTGGTACAAAAATAAGGTCTGTTATGCGTGCGTGCCAAGAAATGTAACTTTACGCACTAGTAACAAAATAAATTATTATTGCCTCATACGTCGGTTGTTTAGTATGACTAATTTGTAGATGTTATGCGACTAGAATATCTTTCGGGCCTGTTGCGATGGGATTTTTTAACTTGGTGCCGTTAGCATCCGAGCTTTTTTTAGCAGTGTAGGCGTCCACGGCTCGGACACCAACGCCACACGAGTAAAAAAATGCCATCACAACAGCACCAGAACAATGTTTTTCGGTAGTAATTTTCAAGTTGTCAAATTTGAGAAGGATGCCGTATCAATTGCCGGATGAGGAATTGTGAGAAGCATTCCAGAAAAATACTATTTCAAGAGGAAAGCCGATAATTTTTCCCAAGAATCGAATACCATTGTGTTCGGATTCCTTCGAGAATTCAGAATCCTTGCATTTTTGACAATTTTCGGCTATAGCATAGGTATTCGGTTTTGACTGAAGGGCCGGGTGTAATAATTGATCACCTTGAAATCTCCGTCACTGATTACTCGTGAAATGATGATCCAATCCTGAGCAGATGTAATTTCCGACCTGCAGCAATCATGCACGGAGGTCGGAAATTACGTTTGCTTATGATTCAATAATTATTTATCTTGTAATTAGTCACGGGGATGTTGAGGTTCTGAACTATTACACCCGAGCCTTAAGTGAAATTCTCGTCTAAGGCTGGAATTCTCCGTCCGAAACTAGTTCTTTTGCGTGATGAAATAATAAACTATCATCGCGGTGTAACATACAATATTTTTCGTAATTGAGTGAAATATCATTTCAATATTGATCATCTGTGGATTAATTTGAAAAATCGAAATTACCACATAATGATGAGACTGACGATTTTCATGACGACTTCATTAAGAGCTTCGAAGAAATCTACCATTACTTGGCCTTTCTGTCCCATCTGGCCCAGTAATAATCCAAACGTAATACAAAACATTATCATTCCCATGACATTCGTCCCATCTTTGTAAATCAGTTGATGTTCCATTATGTACTCCGTCTTATTTTCCTTTCCTAATGATGCGATCACTGGCGTCTTAACATAGGAGGACTGCACTTGCTGTAGGCAAGCTTGGACCAAATTCTCTGGCATCAAGTTTCTATCAATCAGAGGATAATTAATTATGCTCTAATAATCAGAGCTCGTGTGCTTGGAAGTTGAGGACAATGATTTCAATCTTAGAGGTACTACCTAGGTTTTTGGTTGATATGACTTTATCGGATTTACAGTCTTTTGTGGAAAACATATTAACATTCCCCACGTACTTGCTACCCTTGCCTGGGTCTTGGAATCTTGCACGTGGTGGAAGGTGCTTTGTTATCCAAGGCCCGGGCATGAGGTGCACTTTAAAACGTGTTCAATTAAAATCCAAGTTAAATTTCATGATATTTTACGAATAATATGTTCGAATGGAAATTGACTTCATTCATCTGACCGCTTAATTAAAATTTGAATAAAATACCTTATTATGTCGAGCATTGCATCTACCGTTGACATGCGCTGTTTTAGCGAGTTATCCGGATGAGAAATCATGGGAGTAATGTTCTTAATTCTGGGATCACCCGGATGAATCGTCAAGACAACGGCTATTCCGAGGATTGCGGCTAAGACTGTTGTTGCCAGGTAGTAGCATAAGGCTCGGCAGCCCATCCTTCCTGAACTCCTGGCGTCTAATTTTGCCATGCCTTCCGAAAATAATAAACACGATTAACATGAATAATTCATGGGCCGAGCTTAGCGACAGCTTGTTTGTAAGTCTTTAAGACAGGAGAAACAAATTAAGTCTTGAAGTCTTAAGTCTTGAAGCGATTGTATCTGAGTACTAAGAGGAAAAAAATATATAATAACACAAATTCAATTTTCTCAGTGAAACATATCATTTTCACAAAATTTATTTGAATTACAACTGAGATCAGTTTCAGGATATGAAATATTTGTAAAAACAGATGTTATTGGGGAATCGATAAGTTTTCATAGCAAAACCAACAAAATTAATGTTACCGGTGATTAACGATGAGATAATCAGAGGCAAAATGAACATCTTCAGAAGTCGCATGAGCATTTCTCCGGGAAAACTAATTAGCATGATATTTTCATTTGAGAAGTTTCCAAGGCGCCCCAGAAATCCAAAACCAAATCCAGTGATAACTCCAGCGACCGTTAAAACAAGCAGCAAATTTTCGGCCATCCATTTTTCGATCTTTATGAGTCCTCTCTTTTGCTGGGTAGTCACAACATTGGACTCATGATCCACTGTCATTTTATCGAGAGTACCGATATTGATCCTAAAAATATAATCATCGGACAAGAAATAATTCCACCAAATGGTAATTCCAAGGATTTTTGCATTACGTACAAGTTCCTTTCAAGAAATGTGCCTTTAATGTTTATATTTTATTGGAAATCGGTATTTTTCATATTTTATCATTCCTTATGATGGGAAAACGGACAACTTTAAAGCCAACTTCTGACTGCAGAGGCCAGTAACTAAAAATTATTACGTTACCATGCAAGAAATGACTTTCATAAGTAAATTATTGTAAAACCAACGATTTTAAAAAGTAATAAATAGGTAATTTTCCATAGAAAATGTTCCTAATGTCCCGATTTTTCATCCACATATCCCGCATCAAATTCGCCGACAATGGGGAACTTGCCTGGAACTCAGGTCCTGCGAATTTCCACCTTATACATTCTTTACAAATTGATACTAAGGAGAATAAAATTGCCGAAAAATATCAGCTAGATGTTTTACGAGAATTTAATTGAAAGATTGATGGTTTTCAAGGTCAATTTGATGATACAATCCGCAGGGCATCGTGGAGTAATGCTCTATTGGCGGAAACTGAAGGGAGTAGGCACTTATCGTCCTCTGCGATTAGAGGTAATGAGCTACGGTATAGACTTTTATTCATAAAAAATTATTATCAATATTATTCATTTGTTCAACTTCTAAACTTGAGATTGCACACTAAAATAAAAATTGTATGCAAGTTTCCGATTCAGTTTCCCGAACTTCCCTGCCGGTAGGACTATCTGATCCACCCTCCCCTCTCCCCCCATCGCCCTTCTCAGTAACTAAATAATTTATTGACATGGGCAATGCAAACTTAATTTTATCTATCACTTCAATTACGTGTCATCCTGTTTGATTTCGAAGGGCCGGCCTCGGAGGACTGCAACAGCGCCGGAGAGTCTTCGCCCGAAAGACACTGACATTTCTTCAGAGGAAGAAGATAAATCCAACGATGCTCTTATTCATCACTCACGAGGGAATGAAAATTTTTGTAATTACTTCACAGTAATCAAGATGGAGAGATCATTTCGAATGACTTCCTCACTCAATATCAATAAATTGCCCAATGAATCACTCGTTACACGATTAAACAATAGCAAATCCTGAGGATGCAATAATAATGAAGAGGAAGGAGTAATTAATTTTAAAAATACTCAAGAAGATTCAGATAAATGGGAGAGGCCCATGCACGAGGCACTTCAATACTTGTTTGAGTGTCAAACAATCGGGATTCTCAATCAGGCTGCTGATGTACCCCATCCAGGAAGCCCAAAGAGGGGGACGGGTGCAATAGACCCACTAGTAGACAGAGAGGAGGGAAACTACAGGAAGAGGTCACTCATGAAGATCTCAGTCCGCTGGGGTGGGATTTTCGCTTAATACTTAATAAATTCATTAAGTTCATTGGGACAAAAATAATGTCAACTTTTTGGTCCTTCTGCGGTTACTAGAAAATGTCATTATCGATAAGGCCAGCGAATAATCAGTCTTAATTAAATATAACATCTAAGATGGTATTATATCGTTGTGTACTTTCATCTGTCGTTACGTGGCATACGCTATTCATCCCGGTGTTAACGTAGTTAAATTATGAACGCGATGAAGATTAATTTTTGTAGACAGCAGGAGATGATACAATTGAATGATTATTCAATCTGTTGTCGGTTAAGTATTCTATGAGACATTGAGCTAAAAAATATAGAGAGCACGACCAGGAGAAAAACTTAATAGAGTAACTGACGCTTATGAGAGCCTTATTTTTGATTTGACAAATGGTCCTGAAGAACTTTGAAGCTAAGTGATGTAGATTGTTGAAGATTTCCATCCTTACATTTCGCTGCCCGAAATTATTGAGGGAGTGAATAAATAGAACAGTTTGGGCAATGTGTATACTGATATTTAAATGGAATGACGCAAAGAAAATTATATGGAACAGAATAGTATCAGTTCTCGACAGAAACCAGCACGAAGCACTAAAACGAGTGTTCGAAATAGAAATTATCATACTAAAAGAATAGAATAAAAGAAGAAAGATGTTTTTGATCCCTCGCGATGCGAAACTTTCCCATTTTATTAGTTTCCCTTTATCCGTTAAATCGAGTATAAATAGTTAATTAATTCGAAAAGAATATGCAATACACAAAAATTCGTTGAGACATGAGAAATCACACGAGACAATTGGCTATATTTAATGAATATATTCAACTATCCTGTAGGGGACATGATAAAATTTAAAGATACTATAGTTAGCGCACTCTGCACGTAACTCAACGCGCACATGCATAACTAGTAAAGTAATACATTGAAAATGAAGCATTTTTTTTCTATTCAAAGTCAGAGTTTGTTTTATCATTGTTATCATTACTTTTGTTTTTATTCAGAAAGAGTCCTGCAAGGTCCCACGATCAGTTAACCTGGCGAGAATTCACAATGAATCGTGGGCAAGAGCGGGTTTAATGCGTTTCTTGAATTTAGAATTTATTTGTCATCAATGATAAATGACTCTTCTTTCACGAAAAATTCGACTTCTTCCTCCTCGACGTTCTTCGTATCAGAGTCCAGGGTGTCTGTGTCGATATTGCTACGTAATTCAAGACGACGTTTCTTCTGGTGAGTCCACTCCATGATACGTTTGTCACGGAATTCATTGAATTCCTTCATCAATTGGCACCGCTTTTCGATTAATTCCTGTAAGGAAATCACAATACATTAATGTGAAAAATATTTTAATATTGAAAATTTTGACTCAATTTTTGCGTCCCTTTAAGAATCAAGCAAATTTTAAACTCATTTGATCTTCTTTCAAATAAATTTCATACGAACCTTAGAAGCTCTAGTCAACCTCATGCGATCCTTGCTCTCAAACTGGGCGGAATATTTCTTCAAATTCTTCTTAATCTCCTTGATCTGCTCAGGCGTCAAAAGAGTAGGTGGTCGTGGTCTCCACAAGAGCTGATTGAAAGCATTCAGATTGATTCTCTTGAGAATTCTCCCTTGGAACGTCCAGATCCAGTATCCATTATCAACAGTGGTCTTCCAACTGGAAACCGCAGTTACAACGTATCTTCCCGTAGGATCCCACTCGACATCGGACGTTTGATAATGATCAGTGGAATTCATAATAGTGAAATCATTTGTGTCAATGAACTCAAGAGCCCCAGCCATAGTAGTAAGCCCAGCGAGCACGATGAATTGGCCAGCGGGCGACCAGAACAGATGATTGCAAGCCTTCTTCTCCAGTTTTTTGAGCAATGCTGGTTGATGGCCAAATCTTACTTCATAAAAACTGACGTTGACACTTGGGATTTCCCCATGAATAATGGCGAATTTGCTGCCAACAGGCTCCCACGCGAAAGCATGAATAGGTTCCTTCATCTCCACACTGTCCACTGGGATCTGCTTCTCTCTCATATGGAATATCTCGAAATTATAGGACATTCCAGTGTACTTCTGCTCTGTCTTCTCCTTCTTCTTGGCGAAACGATCGACTTTGACACAGAGATAATCACCAGATTTTTGCCAGAAGATCTTGCAATCAGCGACATTGAACAAATTCTTATTACGAATCTCGTTTCTATTGGGGATCTCTAGGAGAGTCACACGAGCTGGAACATTTTTGTCCTCTGGGACCCAATAAGCCAGAACATTGTCAGTTGGGGACCAACTAAAATCTCTGATTCCTGGAGTTTTTATACTCTTCTTGTCGAGAAGACCGAAAGAGGGGGTCTCGTACACGCTCAATACATCTTCGCCCATGCAGGCCAGGTATTTGTCGTCGTGTGACCATCTGAATATTGGCCAAACTGATGAGACATCGGGGTAGAATGACCGTTTTTCATGCCCGGTGAGGATGTCCCAGATTACGAGACGCTTTGCATCGGACGAACCGTCCATTCTAGGGGAGAAGGAGACGAGGTACTTTTCGCAGGGAGAAAAGTCGATGCATTCGACTCCTTTTTGGCTAAAACGAGCTTGTTGGGTGTAATCAGGGCCTCCCCACAGAGCTACACCGAGCTTGTGGAAGGTGGCTAAGTACGTTCCTGACGGTGACCATTTTACGTAGGTCTCAGTCCATCTCTGTAAAGATAAAAGGTATCAGAAATAAATACACCTAGAAGTACCCCTAGAACCCCTAGTACACCTAGAAGTAGCTCACGTTACGTTCTGCCATGAGTTCTGGTTCCGGTGCGGAATTCTTCCAAATCTGTACAGAAACAGCACTGCCATTTCCATGAAGGACACAGAACTGATCGTACGCATCCGGGTCCAACAGATAGGAATGCAAATCCTTTGCAGCTTTATAGGGTTGGGGTTTGGGTGGTTCCCACTCATCGGGAATATCCTCGTATTTTTTGAAGTCCGTAAACAAATTCACTTTGAATGTATGTTGCTTATCTATTTTGTAGTTGTTTGTGGACTTGACAGCAGTTGCAGCGTTCACCGGGTCGTTATATTCCAAGAAGAAGTAACTGTTGACAAGAATAATGAGTATTAGTGATTCAAGAATCAAAAAATTAATAGAAAAATCTAGAAAATTTGAAAATTAGAATCTTTAGAATTCCATGAAAATGGTATTCATAATTTGTATTACAATTCAATACAAATTCCGCTCTTTGTCGATATCAATTGCATATTCTATAGGACAATTTTTATAATTGTTCTTATTGAACTTTTTTGGAGTACAATTATTGAGCAAAAATGTTTTTCACTTGGACTATTTAAGGCAGGAGAGAAGCGAATCCAACTGAGGAAAACTGTGTGTATAACACATCAATAAACGACTCCATGAAATTAATGTTTAAGCAAAAACAATTTCAATGATTACAATAGAAAACACAAACCCCTTAGTATTGCCATTCTCGTTCTTCGGGTGAAATCGATTAACAATAGTTCCGAATTTCCCAAAGACTTTGTTAACGACAAGGTTGAATCGCTCCAGCCTCTCAGGCTCAACCTGAGGGGCGCCATCGACGACGATAAGTGAGTCAATTCCATCGGTCTCCGAGGGCTTCTGAGCCAATAAATCCCCCAGAAGCTCTAAACAGTGGGAAAAACTCTCATTGAGCACTCAGTAAATTCATGGAAATGCAAAAAATATGGAGAGAAAATTTTTCACGAGGTTATGCGCACAGCTACGTATGGTCGGCCATGCCCCGGCCCACCCTGCCATGCTGGTGGTTCGACGGTACATTCTACTCACCCGTGTCGGAGACATCATCAACGAAGTCCTCAGGATCGCTGAAATTTAGATCCTCCTCGTCGTTCAAACTATCCTCATTATTTTTCATAGAATCTTCATTTTGATTACTTTTATCTAGCACAGTTTTTTTCGCCATGTTAGCTCAATTATCACGCTCCGGCTGTGACGAATTTCCTAACCGTGCACCATTAAACCCACGCTTGCTCGCACTGCGTCTCTCCACTAACGTGAATCGCCAACATTATTAGTCACTGCGCTTGCGCACACTCTATATAGTTGAAAAATCCCGGAAACCATGAAGAAAACAAGAGTTTCCCTTGACGTTCTCCATGTTCACTAGGACAGGCGTATCTACGGCCTCTAGCCAAGGTCTACCTAATTACTGAAGTCCTGGCTGACGCGAGTATCAACGACTGCTCTACAAGATCCCGGCATTACCAACGGTAAGCGCGAGACAACAGAAAAATAATTAAAAAATAAATAACAATCCTCAAAAACAACATCAAAGTTCTCTGCTCTTTACAAATGATTTTGCGTAGATTCTAGCCGGGTTGATCAGGATTAACACTATAGAAAAATAGTTAATAACAAATGAGGCACAAATTTTAATATTCTAATAGTATATTTTATTTGAGGTGCTTACAGAATTACTTTTTCTGCCTACATAGACCGCAAGTGGGCATTCAAGTCATTTCGGTAGAAAACTCGTCTTCAACCCTCGGGAGGACAATCAGACAAGCATTCCCGAGGGGTTCATGAACCTCGCCTTCGGCTCGGGCGGTAATTCTGCACGTGAGCAAGCCTCCTTTATTTTACCTCCCTAGGTGAGAAATATACTATTACAGACAGAGTGCTGAAAAGCGCATTCTATATAGTGGGACTGCGGACTCAAATTCTCGCAGTTATCGTCAGCTTCTGTTATGATACAAGTGTGAAATAATGTGTCCTTTTAGTCACTATTAACTTAATCATTATCAATACTAGAAGGCTTGCAATTGAGCACAGACGCAAACCGAACGGTGTCACTGCACATGAGTTTTCTTCTCTAATTATCTCAAATGTTGATTGCAAATAAAAAATTGATTTATACTCATACAACTTCAAAAGTGGATGGAAAAGTTCAGAACTTTTTCAGAATTACAATGCATTTCAAATTTCAAAATGCCAAATGATTTTTCAATAGTCTCTCCAGAAATGCCTGAAATAGAGAGTAATGAGAGGAGAAAAGACCCGTCACATTTGCCATTCCCCAAAGACAAATGTAATTTTTACGTCCTATAAATATCGCCTCCGCGTGGGCTCTACATCCGTCAACCTAAATACGTACATTGTCACTTGTAACGCGTCTAGAAAAATGGACCATCGCCTCGGGAGGAGTCCCTCCTTCCCCTCCTTTCTAGAGCCCTATTTCTTTATGCTCCGGTTAAATTACGGATATGCACAAACACTCGACATTGAATGTTTTTTCATGAAATCTTTGCGATAGATTTTAAGCTGATACACCCGGTCGAGAGGATGGCACGATGTGAGCCGTGGAGAAGCATTGGGAAGATAAAGAGCTCGGCTAGTCTACCCGAAATAACCGAGAGCCAGTTGGTCTACTCCCTCCCTCATTCGTAAACCAAATTTCTTCATTCTGCTCGCTATACCAAAAGTTCCACGTAGACAACTAATTTCCAACTTTGTTTTTTAATTCTCGTAGAGTGTAAACCCAATGTCCATCTGGTCGCTCTCGTTCCTCAACGGCCAGTTAAACGCGTGTTTCAGGGTTTTCTAAAAAAAAGGGGGAAATTATTGGAAATCGAAAGCATAAAGTGAGGAAAGAGAACGAGAGAGAGAGGGAAAGAGGGGATTGTAGAGTGGGAGAGGTTTCGGTGTGGTTTACCAAAGTGGAATTACAAAAGGTGTTACGAAAGCCCTCCAGTGTCCCCAGGGGTGTGTTTGAATTCAGCGTTGTGTGGAATTTTATTCCCTCCAGTCTAACTACTCCGGCTCCTGAAGAGTAAGGGAAATACCAAAAGCGTGTGTTTAAACTTCAGATAAGATTTTCTTATTTTTCTGGAATTATTTTATTCTCTATATTTTTCCACGCAACAGAGTGATAATTTGGCTATTGTATGTCATTGGTTATTATTGAGTGCAAGGGAAGTTGAATTCTTTTTGTCCCAGTGAGCTACGGGCCAGCCACTACGGAAGTGCCTAAAATAAACTTTTTTCATCTGCAGTTGTGACTCACCCGGTTTAGTTCATGCATTTCTAACAACATTTGTGCATCGTCTATAACAACTTTCATTCAAGTTTTAATAATTAATTCCATTCAAAGTTTGATAATCAAGTGGAGTAATTTAAATTTTTCCAATCTTATTTTCATTCAATCATCACTCACGCTTCCGCACGAATAAAAACCGATGACACACAACTCGGAATAAACAGTGAATTCTGTTTTTACGTTGGATTTCAATGCGTAAAAACAGGAAATATTGGATACTAAAATCGTTGAGCGCCAGTGTGGTTGTAACGGAAGTGGAAACCGGCAGGTTTACGTCGAGACGCGGAGCTACAATACCATCCCCATCCCATTCTTCAGCAAATAAATAACGAAAAAAGAATAAAGAGAGAACCCGGAAGGAGAAGAAGAGTCTGGATACTGCAAAGAGAGTTTTACGCCTGCGCAACGAGAAATAGAGGGGTTGTTGAATTCTAGAGGAGTGTTCGCCTATTGCAATAGTCCAGCCGCAACAACCCCCGTCGTCTCGGCTCTTGGGACGTGTCCGCGACTGTCTCCAGTCACCACACGAACCTCCGAGGGTGATTGTCGCGCTGATACCGCGATAACGACGATAAACATGCAAAGAAGAGGCTGGTTTACGTGACTGTTGGCCCTCCCTTCCCCAATAATTTCCATCGTAATTTTGTTGATTTGTTGATTAATTGTGAATTTGAGTGAGTGACAGGGGGCAATTACGTGAATTGTTCCATTGAGGAAACAGGTGTATTTGTGATACACACGAACCGGTACACGAGGTCCGAGGATGGCCGACAGTGAGGGTGGATCCGAACAGGATGACGTATCTTTCCTTCGTACGGTGAGTTGAAAATTTATGCATCATTTAATATTCATTTTTTATTCAGTCGATTTTTTATTTTACTTTTTTTTTGTTTATTTTAATGAGTTTTCTCATTCATCACGAATTAATTTTTTAATAATAAACAATCCAGAATTTAATGCAATAAACGAGTGAAAAGTACTGAAATATAGTATTAATATAATATAATGCGTTAGGTTCACTAGAAAATACTTTATAAAAAAAAAATGGCATTTGATTTTTCTACGGAATTCTACTGTTTAAATTCAGAGCTTTTTTCATACAATTTTTGGAATATTTTAATTATTAAATAGTATAATTCAATAATTCGCTTTCACTTTGTCAGATTTAGAGAAAAAAAATTCTCTTAATTACGTTTTGTTGAAACAATGTGTATTACTTGTTTAAAAAAAATAATAATAGAATTTCAAAGTTCAATAAAATACCCCAGCGAAGTTTTTCCCATAAATTTATTTTCGTACCAAGTTTTTCACTATTGCCAATACATATTTGTTCCACGACTCAATACCTTTTTCAAATATTGGATTTACTAAAGACAACAGACGGTATAGAGTCGTCTCATCCCATTTCGCCACTTGACTACTGAATTGTTCTTCTTTTTTCTCCTCAAAAGTATAATTCACTACAATTGAAGCACCTCAACATACCGTTGACCCTGACCGCAGTAGTGGTGTTATGTTTTTCAATTTATTTTCCACATTTTTCCCAAGGCTTTTAGAGGGGTTGCATGCACACACGCACCATCGACTGCGATCGCAGCCCTATTGTTTCATCGCTCTTTACATCCTTGATAATCGTTTCTCATCCCCGTCTGAGGAAATCATGGGGAGAGAACCCTTCACACTTTATTTTCACACGATTTTATTATTCTTGAAGAGCCCAGACTAATGCCTATCGTCACTCTCCCTCTCGTTTCATTCTATATCGACACATCATCCCAGCTTGTATTGGTACGAATATATCGACCTTATTAAACCAAGATATGGAGATAATGGTAGAGCAGAGGAGGCAAGCGATTGGGTACAGGCCGTTGGTCATGTGGGGCCGATAAATCACTTTTTATAGATTACAAAGGACTGGCTTACGTCGAGAAAACATATACTGAGGACCTTCAAGGGGTTTTATCAATTTTGTCACACGTGGCGAATTCTACCTGCAATTTTCTTCCAGTTTCTCATTCATCCGATATACGAATTACATTACCAAATTGCATTAGCCCTATTCCCGATATTTCTTTTATGGTTGAAAGTGCTATTTTCATATTCTTCAATTTTCACTGGAAATTAGGTAGAATTCTCTGAAACCTAAACGACATCCAAGTTTGAATTACCGAGGAAAAATTTTATGGAAAGGGTGCTTTCAAAATTTTACTCCCGAACGATGGAAAAGTTCTTTTCTAACATCAGCGTCACCTTAAGAAAATATTTCGATGTATTTTTTTCTCGTTTAACCTCTCCTTTTGGAGAGGTTTCTTATGGTAATTCTATAGAGTTTCGGAGTAGAGTAAGTTGTTAATTTTATTTGTTCACTATTGGATTCATCCTTCTAAATATTCAGTTAAATTCAATCATCTCCATGAATTTAATCATCCCCAAACAATGGAGCGGATCACAACGTATTAATATCAAGCATACAAATTGCATCAATTGTTTGCACTGCAATTAAATTTATTCCGCTATTATTATATCTCCCATTTAATAATAAGCCCAATGTTCATGCTGCATTAATTATGTGAATGTTTGGTATCGTTCACTCTGCCGAGGTGTAGAGCTGATAATTCGGCTAACCACGAGAATATTCGAGATGTTATCAGCCCATCCTGATGATACCAACGACATTCGCCGCAACTCCCCTGCAGTTATAAAGTTGGCTCTAATTTTTCCGTGATGTTATGCAGGTGCCTCTATGATAATCTCCTATCTGAAACAGGATTTTCCGTGCGGAGAACATTTGCAAAAGATTAAATGGGATTGTAATCAGTGTACGAGGAGGTTTTCATTTAACAGTGGTAAATGGAATTCATAACTAATAACTTTAGGAGTTATTTTGAATTCCTAAAATTATGAGTAGATATTTCTCAATAGCTTCAGAAATTTTTTTGAAGCCTTTGGATTTTTTTCGCGGCACACACGGAAATATAAACGCACGGGCATTCGCGAAATCAGTTTCATTCTTTTAATGAGAAAGCTTTTCTTTGGAGGCAATTATAGGATCTAAAATAAAAATTATTGGAAAAACGATAATCGCAAGTTGATGATTGTCAGAGTGGAAATTCCTTCACTTGAGCCTAAGAAAAATCCTAACAATTTGATTCAATTCAATGGTGAATGATGTTTATAAACAATCATTCAATTATTATTGATAATTGCAATTTCACCGAGTCCACGTCTTTAAAAATCATCGAACCAAAATCAAACCAGATCTTTTTTTAATTGAGAATCTTCAGAGAATATTTATTCTCCAGATAAAAAAATTAACAATAAACATTGATACTCGATCAAGTTATCTAGTATTTTTACAATTTTTAAATTATTATGTTATCTCCAACGTGAAAAGTAATGTCACAAAAACATCAAAAAATTTAGTAAGTCTCATGAAGGGCCCTTTTAAAGCTATACCCCCTACAAGAAAATGATCGGGGTAACGAAAATTTTATCTTCAAAATAATTTGCCTCATTTTACCACGGTCTTTGTTTAACTCACTTAACAAGATCCACGGGATCGTTTGGCATTTCTTCTCTGTCTCTTTGCACTCTCTAGTCTCGCTCGCTTTATGTAATCCGCCTTCTCTGCCTCCGACATACAGCACCACTTCTTGCCCGCTTCACGCGCTACCTGAGTCACTCGTTTTGATGGATTTTTGAAATACTCAGTGAGATAAAAAATTATGAAGGGATTGACTGATTTTGGTATTCTTTTCCTCATTCTTTTTGTTTTTTTATCGTGACTACAGTCGCACGATCTCGATGACTTTTGTTCCCCTTTTTTATCGGGCTCCTGCTTCTTCGGTGCTCCGGATGACGGTTGTCGGGAGAAAAATGACTCCGTTTCAACATTTCCCGGGCCTTCGTCAATGTTTTCGCTGTGAATCGGAGATCAAAGAACTTATCATTGTTTTCCTTTTATTTAAAAAAAATCCCAATTGACAATATAATTTTCTCATGCTCAATGACCCAATGCTATTTTGGTATTTCTTAATGAATTATTATCAAAACAACAAGCTTGAGAATTCACTGCAAAATTAACTAGAATTGTTTCATCCTGATTGACTTTCGTTAAACATTTTTTGAGTTGCTTTCATACAAACTTATACAAAAAACTAGAGAAGAGAAAATTGAGTAGTTTTCTCTGTTTATTTAAGTAGACCCAATTTATCTCTACTCCCATTTGCTTATTTCATCCGCGGTATAGAGATTTTGTTTTCGTCCCCAGCGTACACTGGGTTGGAATATGCTCTTGATCAATTCGACGCATTGGCGCAGCTCCAAGAGTTTATATAGTCACCCTGCGGAGAGACTGTCATTGCTGCAGGCTGCACAACAGTTGATTGATCGATTCTATTGGAATGCTCTTTTGGCTTGACCTTCATGCTTATTTTAAATGCAATCGGATCAATGCTCGGATCAAACTGCCCCATCAAATTTAATTACCAGTTCGTACACTTTCATTTATCATTTTTACAATATATTTCGGAACGCGTACACTATCCAATTAATTTCAACAGTAGAATTCAATTCCAATCCCCTTCGTAATTCCATCAAATCGCTTGAACCTTTTTCGTATTACTCAGAGTATCCCAGAGATACTCAGCAAACTCGAAAGACGATTCAAACTGTCTACTCGAGAGCTTTGATCGATATAGTAACCGCGAGATGCTTCCGTTGACTCGAGACTTTACAGTTGGTTGCCTTCGGCCTGTTAATTCAACATTCTTGGCGAAGGGTCAAACAAAAAATTTCACTCCTTTGAGAAAAATTAATTGATGTGATGGGGGCGGCATTGATCAATTACCCTGGAGCGAATTTGATCGGAAAATCTCGTAGAGTCCGTGATAATCCTCATGTGTCCAATTTTTGAAAAGATGGATAGGGTCGGATCTACTCGGAAGCGTACGATACCAATGAAATTGGTAAAAATCAAAGGGAGAAAGCAAAAATATGTACAGAGTCATATGTAATATGTAATCTGATAAGTGGCTTTTATCGCGGTTGTTCTTTCTTCCGTTGTATAGCGAGATATTCTCGTTTTATTGATAACACTTTCAATGTACCAATCGACGTTAATTAATTAGCAACAGAATAGATGAAAAAGTAATACAGGAGACTATGGGCTTGCATGTAGTCAATATTTAACATTTATCAGGCGACCGGCTTGAAATTTTTGAACTGTTAATTGATATTATTAATCAATTCAGCGTATGCGCAGATAATTGCTTTGATTTTGAAACCTCATAATACTCCGTCTAAGCAAAGTTCATTTCACGTTTGGTCTATTAATTGAGAAAAATTCTGATTTTTTTTCGGACATGAACGAAAGGCCATATCCGCGAAATTGGTAAACATCCTTAAATGGTTGAGATGTCGATAATGATCGACTGTGCGCGGACCTTCCTTGATATGGGCTGGCTATTACAACCCTCTCTAGTAATTTCCTTTACGCACAATCTCACATTAAATCACTGTAGCTCATTATAGTATATTTCGTAACAAGTGAAAATCAGTGGTCTTTGGCGAGTGGGAGGTTTATATATGATATAATCCCACGAATCAAAAACCATTTTTTTCACGAGTTACGAACAACATTTTTCATCACGCTGTGTCGACGCGAAGCGGAGAGTGACTGAAAAGTACTTTTTCGACACATTGAGATGAAAAATTATGTTCGTAACACGTGGAAAAAGTTGTTTTTGACTCGTGGGATTATATCACGAGGCGAAGGCGAGCGATATAAACCTCCCACTCGCCAAAAACCATTTTTTTTCACTCGTTACGAAATATGCTATTTCATCTCAATGTATCCGCTTCGCGTCGAGTAACTGAAAAGTAACTTTTTCGACACAGCGTAATGAAAAATATATTTCAGAAAATATACTTTTCCGTGATTTTCTAAGTAATTTTCCGTTAACTTTTTTTCTTTCATGCATTAAAAGAATTCTCCGGCAAACTGCCTCGTTAGATAATTTCCTCCGGAATTGTAATGTCTGATCGCAAATATTCGGTATCAGTTAATGAAGTTCAGGGACAGGTGGGGCAAAAGTGGTGGAACGGCTGAAACTACACCATTTACAGGATTTAGGTAATGAGTTAGGAGGTTAACTCACCTGTCATGAAGTAAATTGACCTCAAATTTGATATCGAGCATTGAAATTAACATTCATCCTGCGAATTACTTGCCTGTAGTCACGTCCGTTGCTTTCATAATCATCCATTGCTGTCACTGGTGAATTTCAACGATAAAATATTCGAAAAGTGATCGCTTGCACTTGAAAATTTGCGGTTAAAATGAAAAAACCGTGAACTCTGCTCCCGATACATTTTTAAACAAGTGAACCTTGGGAAGCCATATTCATATTCGACGCTTCCCAGCACGAGAGCCGAATTCTAAATAATTACATTTCGATTTTTTTCTCTTAATAGCACGAAATGCTTTTAACTTCGGTAGAATTTATAAAATTGCAGTAGATACAGTAATTAAATTTTACAAAAACCAATTATCCTCCCTCGATTACCCCACTTGTATCCCCCTAAGGGATACCAAGAAGGACGAGAAAACCGTTAGGAAATGTCGTTAACTATAACCTTGACTCAACAATTGTGAGTAGAAAAGAAAATATGGAAAAATCAATAGAACGGTTTAATACTTGAGAAACGCGCGAACGTTTCCCTTCATTTTATTCTCTCGGACGAAGTAAATCAGCAAGTAGATAGAACGGTAGAAACGTTTAGGCTTATCGTTGTTGGCGAAGATCGTCGCGAAAATGGAATTGTCGATAGACTTATTCACCATGCCTGCGGCATAGTCCAATGGAAAGTCCATAATGTGAACACGCGAAATACTACTGGTGATTGAAAAATAGGTCAATGCACCTCGAATAATGGTCGACGATTACGAGACTATCTCCCTCGTTTCACGGTGGCTCTTGCTTCTTGAAAGCTCTCTGCAGATTTTACTGTTGCATTCCGGGGATAAGTGACGTTGGGAAAACTATTTTCGGTATGTTTTCCCGTAGTCAAGACGTTATCGTCTAGAATTTTAATTTAAGAAATTTTTGCAGGGGTTTGTGGAAGGTTTTAATGAAGTTGGTAGTGTATGATACAAAAATTTACCATCTGTGGCAGCTGTTAGAACTACTCTTCCCTTCATGCTTTCTTAAATTATTTTCCAAGCTTGTGGTAAATAAATTGTCTCTGTTCCTGTAAATAATACAAAATCCTTGGACAATGTTTTTGGTTCCTCAGTATCAGATGAAATAACTTCTCTACTTTTTTTCTCTCTAGTGGAATCTAGAATCGTGGGGTAATTGATAAATTGACTAATTATGACGGAAACACCTGCAGTGATTTCTCGACCCACAAGAAAATTTTCATCCTGCGAAAATCCAGCCTCATCTCACGCATCCTCGAAAAGTATTCCCAACACCAGATCCCCCCTCAAACACAGTCAAAAGTGATCGATTTTCCCAGTAAAAAGGACGCTTTTTCTGGGCCAAGGTGTTCGCCTCGGGGAGATCTCTTGGAAAATTCCTTTTCTGTCTCTTTACGTGTACATTTTTTTTCATGTGTGATTACCCACTGGTTTGGTAATTTTTATCCTAATTTTTCCTTCTACCTTCTCTTAATTCAACCTCAATACCAACTCAAATATAATCTGAGCTATATATTTTGTCAGTGACAAGTAATTTGGTATGTCCCATTCGTCAGACATTCGTCAGTCAATATCATAATGTTAATTTAATTAAGGGGATTTAGACTAATTATATATGGACTTATTGGAAACTAAAGATGATCCGGTTTGCCCCTCCTCTGCCTTACCATCAGGACAAAAAATTCAAACTACAGATGTAAAATACATTTTCAAAGGGGCAATGTACAATTAAATTTTTCAGATTTTACGATTGTGGGTCTCGCTTGATACTTGATTTTTTTAATTAAAGTGAATTATCAATAGAATTAAGTGTAAAGGTTGTAATAGTGTGAAATAAAATCCACACATCAAAGATTTTTCAAAAACTATGGATTATCCATGTGATGATTTATCCATTTAATTCTGTAATCCATTAATTGATCTGTTCTGTAAATGTTAGAGTATGTAGCAATGATATTAATTGCATAATTGAAGTTTAAATTTGGTCGATATCGAAATAAGACGGCTTTAACTAATGAAGCAGATTTGATGACAATCACAAATTGGCTCTTCGAATTCCTCTGGCAGTGAAATATATCCAGTAAATCAGGAAAGAGACACACAATTGAGCTTTCAAGACATCCGACAAGGGACAAATTGAGAAAGAAAACTTCATCATACTCTATAGTGTATACTGAATGCTATTGAGCGTTTCCTGCTCTGACTGAAGCTTCACAAAACTTGTTATCAATAAAAGTCATAGGTCACGGTTCATTGATGCTATACTATAAACGTAAACGAAACATCTTGAATTGCCACCAATTTGTTAATGAGAAAATGGAATTTTCCTCGAATGAATTTGCCATGAAATTTTTAACTCACTCCAGAAATAGAAAACTCCATTCGCAATGGAGATATCAAATTTTCACGAAACTTAACCAACAGTAAAACCAAATTGACATAAACTTCAATTCATAAAAAAACATGCGAAGTGACTCCTGAAGCGTCGAGCCTCAAATTTAATTCACCCAAGCAATGGCCTGGATGATTAATGATGAGACCCACAACAGTAAACTTTTAATAAATCCGGAGCATGTGAAAGCAAGGAGAGAGGCAAGAGCGCGAGGCGTTGAATAATTGAATGAATGGAGAGGCTCTCGAGTGTGCGGTGGTGTGAGAGCATGAATCATGGACCCAATGCATAGAACCGGAGAACGAGGAACGTCGCGCGCAACACCAACTTCCGGTGTAAGCTCGAGACGTAGGTCAAGGACGATTACACGCTGGAGAGGGAATAATTCTGTGATATCCTAAAATAGGGAGTTTATCCCGGTTCTCTTTTATCCATGGGAATTTGCGAATGACGATGAATATCCTTCCATCAGTCCAGTGGAGAGCGGCCGGATGAGCCCCATTCGCCACTGAGACGAAGCATTTATTCATGGTTCGTTATTTAGTATAGAGCTATAAGGAACTTCTGAAATATGTTGACCAAAATTTTCATATTTTATAGAGATTGAAATGCGAATAAGTTTCCCGTGCTGAGCACTCGTGCGGTCAGTCATTTTTGCTTCTGAATGGCAGCTTTCCAATCAATCAATGGAATTGAATATTTTTTATTCAAATGCAGGGATTATTGGGCCCTATCCATAACCGTTCATTAACATTCAATGCATTGATTCATTTTTTTATTCGTATATTTTATTACACTATATGGAGTAACTATTCGGAAGCATATTGGTAATTTATTAATAAAGACAACTACAATATCCCATGCACGAGCTATTACCCACTTGTTTACAATAATTTTTCACTTCATCCTTAAGGGCCGCGTGTAATAATTCGAATCGTTACCTCGAAATCGCCGCCACTAATTACGAGAAAAAAAATCATCAAATCGTAAGCAAACCTCATCTCCAAGATCCGTTCGCGATTTCTACCGATTCGAAATTGGGTCTATTCATGATTTCCTCATGCCACAATTCATCCTCCCATCTCACGGTAATTAATTATAGTCCATTGCCTCGTAGAACCGATTAATTCATACTATTAAGTTTATACCATCACCACTTATACACGTGATTTTTTTGAATGATGTAAATTACCCTTTTGAAAACGTATTTCACGTTTTCTAATGCGTATTGAACATCTGAAGTTCAAACATCAATTTCGACGGAGAATTAAATCCTCGATTATCGACCTGCACATATTATTCATGGCGCGTCAATTTGACCTCCAAAATTTAGGAATAAATATCACTGACGTTTTATCAATCGCAATTTCGCGTGACTAAGGTCATTCTTCGTGTCTCCAAATTTGATACAATCGAATCGTCCAATCGAGTTCAATTTTTTACAATATGTTTGTTCCCCCATGATGCCGAGTGTCTTAGGGAATGTCCTCACCGCCTTTACGTGGCAAGTTATCCTTGCTTGTCCTAGAATTTAACCTCAGTTATGGTAATTCATCCTTTTAACAGCGAATTATTTATGAACACTTGTGCTCGCATACTGGCCTATTATTCTCCACGCGATTCACTTTTATCGACCGTCTCTCGGTGATGGTAGATAATTCCAAATCACAATACTTCTCACTAATATACATGTTTAACCAATTGTATGTATGGAAAATTTGAAATGTTATGAATTGTTGAAATTAAATGAAATATCGAGAATTATGTTATTGAAGTTAAGTTGTGTATTTAATTAGAATCCCGGGGGAAAATCAGGGGCCCGACGCCTCTTCGATGAATTCTCGAGCTCAGCCAAATTTATTTTGGCACGTATAACTATCCTGAACAGTCAACATGAATTTGGATCATATTCTCGAAATTTCGTAAATGAAATATCAAATCAAACAAACGAAACTCCTATATCATTGTTTTATTTTTATTCGAGGGAAACTTTATTGCTGTGAGAGAAATTTTTCACTGAAAATTCGGCAATCGATTGTTGTCGTATTGTGTTCTGACTATTTGAGAAAAATACATTAAAAAAAATTATTATATTGATTATATATATATAATTATGACATGTTAATACATGTTGATTCAATAATGGAATTTTTTTGATGAACAAAATATTGCGAAATTCCGTTATTTGGTTGTCAAATTGGCAACTAAAGAGGAAATAGTTCTGTTGTTGTTAAATTTAAAAAAAAATTCTGCTTTGGCCCGTCTGTCCGTATTTTTGTAAGGACGAGAGGGGAAACAAACCATCAGTAGTCCTAAATAGTTCGGCAATACGAGGCCAGATTTTTTCAATATTCTACTCATTTTGAAGCTACCTTTGCAAGCTTGAAGATGATACCGGATTCATCTAAATCCCATCAATAAATTAGGAGATATTGACGATTTCTCATAGTCTATTTTGCCCCCCTCTCCCATATATTATTCCCTATGGGAATTTCGGTCGGACTCGGATCTTTCCGTAAAGACTTGTGCAAATTTGATGACAAGATAAAATGGAAAATTGTTCAGCATAAGCACACATTTTCTAAGAGTACGTTCTCATCAATTTGGCTTTCTCTATTTACAGGAGGATATGGTATGCTTATCCTGTACGGCCACAGGAGAAAGAGTATGCCTCGCTGCCGAAGGTTTTGGTAATCGTCACTGCTTCCTGGAGAACATAGCCGACAAGGTAAACCACTAATTTTGATTGTCGACAATCTACTTTTACATTCTGAAAATAAATAACGACACCTTTGTGACTTTGCAGAATATACCTCCCGACCTTTCACAATGTGTCTTTGTGATAGAGCAGGCCCTGTCAGTACGTGCCCTGCAGGAATTGGTCACAGCCGCTGGCTCCGAGACGGTAACGTAAACAAAAATATACGTAACCCCCTAATTGCACTATATTTCTCCCCGAAACGTGAATAAACAAAATTATAAATGAGTAAATTTTTAACTTTTTCTCGTTTTTTCTGTGTACGCAGTCTGTATATGAGGCTTCGGAATGTGGCCATTTTTCTTTGAATTTTATAGTTTAAATATTCATCATCATCAACATTCAATTCATGATCAATTTTGTATTGAAATAAGACGTAATAATCCACTTCATCTTGTGCGAGGGGCTTTAGGAAAATAATCTTTCTTATGGACACAATTTTTTCAACCGGAAGAAAAGTATCTAATGTGAACATTTTCACTCAAAACCTTTCGCTCGTGAGATAATTGTACAATTTAGAACTTCGAATTCAGCTCATTGTGTGGTTTCAATTCAAAATTACAATTAAATACCGATAAGAGTGAGGAGCCCATTTCGTTATTTTCTTATAATATAATATCTAATGGTTGAACAAAATATTACTAAACAATTATGAATCAATTATTCAATTGCGCCAAGGGAATTGTAATCAATAGAAGTATAGGAGAAAATTATGCAAAAAATTGTTGAATTCGCCAGAAAATTCCATTAGGTTTTCATCAATTTTTTCGTCATTACTATTGTACTTAAAAATTCCGTATTTTTCGTTCCTGTTTTTTTTACGCAATCTCAGATGACTTTTGCTATTGAAGGTTTTTGTGTAGAAATTCTTCAACCTTTTCAATTGATTTTCAGTTTTTTCTATTATTTTTTTTGAGCCCAGTAGAAGAAACTATTTTAATGGAATGAAGTGTTTAAAAAAATCAAATGTAATTGCTTTGGTACATGAAATACTTTCAAATAAATATTTCATCTGATTGAAATTCAGCGGAATTGTTCGGTGAATGTGCTCAGTTTTTTCATAATTTTTTTGTGGGTAATGCTCTTCTCCTTCCACTCACATCAATTGAAAAATGCATGTTGTCCAATTGCGATACAATGGAGACGAGCAAGAATACAAGACAGTTCTAAATGCATCCGCGTGTTGCATCCACCCCTCCAAACTATCGCATGTGTCAATGTCACCCTTGAATAGGTCAATGAGACGCACACAAATGTTCACACTCCCTCATAAGTCATTACCACATAGATCGCTCCATCAAAGACCACAATCGAAAAATCTGCAAAAGAAAATCCCCATCATTAATCATCGTTCATTTCATTACTTTACAAACTACAAGATATTCTCATCAATCAGTAATTCATCTCGTTCTGTGTTTTTTTCATTTCCAGCAAGAAGATACCTTAGTAAGTACTTCGTTTCAAGCATGCGTTATGGATTTCCTTCATTAATTACACCTTGCACTAATTTTTTTCCGTGCAGCTGACTTTTGTTTCATTATTCATGCAAATTGGACAAACGTATTCCCTCGTCACTCGTTGATGGTTGCATGCTCCTCGTAGATGATATACTGCACATAAATTAATTAATTAATTAATTTCTTATCGTTAACGAGAACTTTTACAGTTAAATATGATTATATAAGATTTTTTTTTCATATACTCATTATAATACCATATTTTGCTGCTACTTACTGTGCGAAATGTAGATTTAGCTACATTTCTACAATGAGAAAAGAAAGTTTTTTTCAATGTGACCTTTATTTCACTCGAGAAACTCATAGCTGAAATATTTGCGAAGGCAAACGGTCTCACTAGCGATGTACAAGTATATCGATGGCTCCTAAATAAATTCACGTAGCTTGTAATGTTCAAATGACTGGAATCCAGGGATTCTATACTTGATCAGCAAATGAAGACAATTTGTTCGTAATTAGCAAGCGACTTTTCGACGCAAGTCAAGTGGTTTCTGCATAAAAATATTTTCTATTTTACTCTAAACGTCTATCGAATAAATTCATTCAACTAGATATAATTTAAACAATTACTCTCTTGTCATGAACAAGTGGTCTTCGTTGTTACAAGTGTAAAATCTCTTGAAAAGAGTTTTTAGTCGACATACACTATTTTGGTCTCGAAAATTTTACAATGAAAAACTTTTCATTCTCAATGTATAATAGAATAGAACACTGGATCTTTCACACTCAACCACTCCTCTTCAACACGAAGATAAAGAGACATAGTTTAAACAAAAGATGCATTTGTTAACTTGAATGTATTTACTTGTTTAAGAGAGAAACAATATATGGAGACTTATATGCTTTGGTCAATAAAGTGACATGCCTTTATTCAAAAAATTTTTCTTTTCTTTTATTTAATAGTAGCATCGTCAACTCACTTGGAACTATTGAATTGCTGATAAAGTGCAGGAGTAGTGTTCAAAAAAATATCTCCAAAATTATTGTAGTACTTTAGTTTACAGAGGAAGGGTGTGTTGCGTATGAAATTCGTGTAGATGGGCCTACATTCAACTCCATTAATTTTTCATCCATATTTTAGACTGTAAGGGATATATTTAGACACCAGGCATACCTACAAAAGATAATTCTGAATATTCCATCATATGTTTGATTAGATTGCAAATTTTTTTTCAAATACGAATCCACGTAGAAGTGACTCATTGCCTCAACAAAATTTGCAGTATCCAACAAATTAATCAATAAATATGTGTTTTCTGATGATAATTATTATTGTAAAATTATGGTAAATTTATATATTTTAGGGGAAAGGTACGGGATCAGGACACAGAACTCTACTTTATGGAAATGCTATTCTTCTCAGGCATCAAAATAGTGACATGGTATATGATTTTATATAAAGAGACAATAAACTTTTTGATTTTAATATATAATGGCTGATACCTTGATTATTCCTTCAGTACCTGGCATGTTTATCAACAAGTTCATCCAACGACAAATTGGCATTCGATGTTGGTCTCCAAGAACACTCACACGGTGAGTAGATTGATTACTATCGAGCGATGAACATTCTTTAATTACAAATGTTTTCCTCTGTGTCACTACGATTTTTTTTTTCTTGGAAAACTTGGTGAGATCGAAGAATGCATGAGAAGTAATGAAAAGTTAATGTTCTGGAGTGTTATAAAAATGTGTTTCTGTCCGGGAGAATATTCTTATGCAAATTTTAAAACATATTAACGGAAAACAGGCAGTAACGTTTGAATTTACAGCTCTCTTTCCAAACGCTCTCCCATATCTTCAATGAAATTATTTATAACCACCAATTTCAATCAATTCGTCAACTTCTCAAATAAAAATCATAAAAATTGTTAATATCTTCTATCCGAAGATCGATGTTCACAGAGAAAGAACACTTATTTTTTAGAGAATAGAGGGATGAATAAATAAAAAGGAAATAAATAGAGGGATAAATTTCTGACTTTTATCAGATTTTAGTGACTCATTCCATGAAAAATATAAACATTTTTTATTGAAAACAAAACTTATCCTCCAATAAAGTTTCTTTTAAACAATAAATAAATGAAATTATTTATTTTTAGTTAACGATTTCTCACTGGTTAACTTTTTCAAGCCCATAGATCCGTCAAAGTTGAAACTTTTGCTTTCCGTGTTCTTATCTTGAAGATGATATATCTCCTTCACAATCACTATCCTCTATTAAACTTGAAAACTCATGATCATTAGGTGAGGCCTGTTGGTGGACTGTGCATCCCGCATCGAAACAGAGGTCTGAGGGTGAAAAAGTTCGCGTCGGTGATGACCTTATTCTCGTATCCGTTGCGACTGAGAGATACTTGGTAAATAGCTTTGATCCTCATTGAGCAAAGTTCCACTTTTCAATCAACTTTGTGTATTCATGGTAGTTGTGTTTATGTTGAATAGCACACAACCAAGGAGAATGATCTCTCTGTGGTGAATGCATCGTTTCACGTTACACATTGGTCGGTGCAGCCTTACGGAACAGGAATAAGTAAGATGAAATACGTTGGATATGTATTTGGTGGGGATGTGTTGAGGTTCTTCCATGGTGGCGATGAGTGCCTGACTATACCGTCGAGTTGGACTCCTGCGCCAAGTCAAAAGTAAGAGTTTGGGAAAGTTCATCAAAAATGCAATAATTTTCTATTATCAATTTGAAATCTTCCTTAATTATCTGAAAGAACAATAGCTTTTGAATAAGCGACCAATAATTTAAGGAAAATTTTCAGTTATCCTGATACATCCGTAGATGGCAATTCATTTTTAGGGAAAATTTTTGGAAGATAGAAACTACATCGACAAATAAATCTTTTTGTTCTGTGCATTTCGCTATTAAAAATTCTATTAACTGAAAAATATTTATTAGTATTAATGTTTCCATGGCCTTTCGTATATTGCGGAATGACTTAAAACAAAATAAAATAATTCAAATTGAGGTGTTTATGTTGTATCCTGGGATTTTTCAGTATTGTCATCTACGAAGGGGGTAGTGTAATGAGCCAAGCAAGATCTCTATGGAGGCTCGAATTAGCACGAACAAAATGGGCCGGTGGTTTTATAAATTGGCTCCACCCAATGAGAATAAGACATCTGACAACTGGACGATATCTTGGCGTCAAAGAAAATAACGAACTCTACCTAGTCGATAAGTGAGTCACATTTTTAGATAAGTTCAGGGTTCATGTTTTTATAGAATAACCGATTGTCCAATTTACCTGATACCCTGTCAATAACTTTATCCGCTTAAACTTGGAATGTTTGCCAACTCTTATTCGTTATTTCCATTCTCATACCCTATTTGTATAGAAATGATGCGACGATCGAAACTTCGACTTTCTGGCTGCGTCAGGAAAAAGACGACCAGAAGATTATACTCGAGGATAAGGATCTTGAAGTCATTGGCCTGCCGATTATCAAGTATGGGGACTCCACTGTTATTATGCAACATTCGACGACGTGCCTTTGGGTCTCTTACAAGGTAATTATCTTATAATTTTATTTTCCGTACTCTTTCTCCCGATTACTCCTCTCCGACTCGGTATTGCATAATTTCCAAACTTGAAAACATGAAAATCACTAGAGAAAAACATTGCCCTTGGGTTTTTGTGATGGGATTTTTTACGCGTGTTGCATTCGGTTATTTGCGAAATCTAGAGCTTTCTTGCGCATGGCCTGTTGGACAGAGAGAAGAGAAACTTTCGATCAAAATTACAATTTTCAATAAGCTAGTGCCCCATAAAAAATAATATGGATGTATCGAACATTTCTAAAGGATAAAAAACCCATAAAATCCTTCAATGATGTAGTATTCAATTCTTAGGGTTTTTTTATCCATGATGAAAAGCGTTGATATTCTTGGCAACGGCAATGCCGCAAAAAATAATTAGATAATTCCTTTTATGATGCAATTAGTCATATGAAACGAAGAAAAAGGGAGTGGGTAAAGTAGAGGAGAAGCAGGCGGTGCTTCACGAGGAGGGAAAGATGGACGACGGTCTTGATTTCTCAAGGTCCCAGGAGGAAGAGTCAAGGACTGCAAGAGTCATCAGGAAATGCAGCAGTTTATTCACTCAATTCATCACGTGAGTCAAACAATTCTCCGCTAATAAGAGTCGTTCTCTCGAATATCCATCGCCAATCCAATCTCAAAAGTTGAAACAATTTTTGTTTTCATTCTCAATACTTATGTATAGAAAATAAAATTAATTTGAACACAATGAAAATAAACAATAGAATTCCCGTACCATTTGCATGAAAAAAATTGATACCAGAAATAAAAATATCAGAATTTATAAACTATTTTTAGAGGCCTAGAAAACCTACAGATCGATCGAAGGGCTTCCATGTTCTTCCAAAACGTTAATTTGAACGAGATGGTGATGTGTCTGGAGGACTTGATCAATTATTTTGCCCAGCCGGAGGACGATATGGGTAGGATAAGATTTTCTCTAGTAAAGTTATGAACAGACATAAAATTGAAAAGTTTCTAATGCATCGCTTTTCATACTAATTATTTTGCAAACATCTCTACGACGATTTTCCGTAGAACAAAAAATTGTGAAAACTGCTTTTTTTGTCCTTCAAATTTTCTACACACGACGAAATTTAATATTAAACCCCCAGTATATTCGATACAGTATTTTGAGAAATCGTTTTGATGTATTTCTTACTTTGCCACCAATTCCTCCCTAAATGCCTTACAGACAATATCCGTATCATTCAACTCCCTCATCTCCAATTTCCAGAACACGAGGAGAAGCAAAACCGTTTTCGCGCTCTCCGCAATCGCCAAGATCTATTCCAGGAAGAGGGTATTCTCAATTTGATCCTGGAAGCAATTGACAAAATCAATGTCATCACATCCCAAGGTTTTCTGGTGGCTCTATCAGGCGATGAGAGTGGCCAAGCGTGGGATCAAATATCTGGCTATTTATATCAACTCCTAGCAGCAATAATCAAAGGCAATCATACAAATTGTGCCCAATTTGCCAACAGCAACCGATTGAATTGGCTCTTCAGTAGACTTGGCTCTCAGGCGTCCAGTGAGGGCACAGGAATGCTTGACGTACTCCACTGTGTCCTCATTGACTCGCCAGAGGCTTTGAACATGATGAGAGACGAGCACATCAAAGTCATCATCTCCCTCCTGGAGAAACACGGGAGGGATCCCAAAGTCCTTGACGTCCTCTGCTCTCTCTGTGTGGGTAATGGAGTGGCAGTTAGATCTTCCCAGAATAATATCTGTGATTTCCTCTTGCCTGGTAAAAATCTCCTCCTCCAAACCCAGCTGGTGGACCACGTAGCGAGCATCAGACCAAATATATTCGTCGGCAGAGTTGAAGGATCAGCTGTTTACCAGAAGTGGTACTTCGAGGTGACGGTTGATCACATTGAGCAAACTAGTCACATGATGCCGCACTTGAGAATCGGATGGGCAAATACAACTGGTTACGTTCCATATCCTGGAGGTGGAGAGAAGTGGGGAGGCAATGGGGTGGGCGACGATTTGTACTCGTTCGGTTTTGATGGAGCCTTTCTGTGGACCGGCGGCAGAAAGACTCCTGTCATGCAGAACGCCACAGCTCCATACATAAGAAAGAGCGACGTTATTGGTTGTGCATTGGATCTCACTGTTCCTGTAATCACATTTGCCTTCAATGGAGTGCCCATCTCAGGGTCATTTCGAAATTTCAATCTGGATGGTATGTTTTTTCCCGTTATCAGCTGTTCATCAAAGCTATCGTGCAGATTTTTGCTCGGCGGAGACCACGGAAAACTCAAGTTTCAACCGCCGGAGGAGTTCTCTCCACTGGTCGAGAGTCTTTTGCCACAGCAAATATTGTCTCTTGATCCTTGTTTCTATTTTGGAAATATGAATAAAGTGGTTTTGGCTGGGCCCTGGCTCATTGAAGACGATACTGCATTCGTCCCCGATCCCATAGATACCAGTATGAGCAATCTTCCTTCAGCTGTTGAGGATATTCGGGATAAATTGGCTGAGAATATTCACGAGATGTGGGCTATGAATAAAATTGAGGCTGGCTGGGTTTTTGGAGAGCAGCGGGATGATTTGAGGAGGATACACCCATGCATTGTTAAGTTTGAGCAACTTCCTCTTGCTGAGAAACGGTATGATACGCAATTAGCAGTGCAAACACTGAAGACAATAGTTGCGTTTGGGTATCATATATCCAAGGAACCACCTCGTTCGAGGATAAGAAACCTGAGACTCCCGAATGAGCCCTTTCTGCAGAGTAATGGCTACAAACCAGTGCCTTTGGATCTTAGCGATGTAACGCTTACACCGAAAATGGAAGAATTGGTAGATCAGTTAGCTGAGAATACTCATAATTTGTGGGCGAAGGAGAGAATCAGTCAGGGTTGGACATATGGACTCAATGAGGATTCCGATATGAGGAGGAGTCCACATTTGGTGCCTTATTCAAAGGTCGATGAAGCCATTAAGAAGGCCAATAGAGATACTGCCAGTGAGACTGTGAAGACACTGCTCGTTAATGGGTATATCTTGGATCCACCCACTGGTGATCAGCATGAAGGTATTTTTTTTATTTTAGGAAGTAGTTTTGAAGACATTATTAATTTCATGGTAATACAAAAGTCAATCCAATTGTGAATCAGATGAAGTAACTAGATCGGCGTTTTAAAAGTGATCAATAATTTTTAAATTTCCAAAATTTAACGTTCGTTTATTGAAAGAATTCGAAATAGCGAGTGTTGCATTTTAATTGATGGCAGAAATTCTGAGAAATTGCTCTAATGCATTGATAATTTACCATTCAGCTCAACTACTAGAAGCCAACAAACTTCGACAACAATATTTCCGTACATACAGAGTGGAGAAACATTATGCAGTGAGCACCGGAAAATGGTACTTTGAATTTGAAGTATTAACGGCCGGCCCAATGCGAGTTGGCTGGGCAAAATCGGACTGCGCCCCTGGGAATATGATAGGAAATGATGAGAATACCTGGGCTTTCGACGGATATAACGTACGTCACAAACCAAAAATAATAATTGAACGCTATATGAATTCATTATGAATCGCTCACTATATTTACCTCTCCATCGTATCACCATCTCTATGAGTAGTTATTCTAAATAATATTAAGGAACTAAATAGGATGACCGGTTTATCAGATAATTGTGAACTACATGAATGTAAAATGAGAGATTTTTCGAAATTATTAATCAAATACTTTGCTTAATTACAATGTGAAATATCAGGTGACCAAAGTACACGGAAGTGTCTGCGAGTCTTTTGGTCACAGATATCAAGTGGGTGACGTAGTTGGCTGTTTCATTGACGTCACGGACGGAACAATCAGTAAGAGTCCACTAAGAATGTCCAATAGACGAGTTTCTACTATAATTGTTTTCTGGAAGAGGGAAAAAACCAATAAGGAGTTTTAATTTTCCCCCTGAGTGATTTATTTTATGTTCACCAGTCACTACTATGTCTTTGTCTCGCTCTATGTTTATATTATATGTTGATTTGTTTTTGCATCCAATTCATCCTTCCCTAATGAAAGGAAATATTATTACCAATGAACAGATAAACAGCGAATTGATAATTACCAATGATTTAGTCACTGCCTCATTACAAAGTGAATCAATGAATCATGATCATGAGTGATATGATCGAGGCAATTGTTAATCAGTGCATCAGTGGTTTTGAAATTGCTTTCAAATTTTTATTTTCAAGGAGGAAAAAGTATACTCGGGCAACGCCGAAACGTTCGGCAAACAATGGCAGGTTGGAGACGTTGTCGGTGTATTCCTGGATCTTATTGACCGAACAATTAGTAAGACGGAATCTTTAAACGAACGCTTCGGCTGCCAATTTTCAAAAATGAATTATATTTATTGAAGCTATATTGATAAGCTGAGTGTAAAGATGGATTACTGGATATCGGCTAAATTGAATTGTTTATTTTAGAATTAGTATTTTTTAAAAATTTTATCACATTGGCTTACATCACTTTTATTACATTTGGCGAAATTACCAATTTTTCTCCATTTATTAAATTGAAAAGTGTCTTTAACGTCATTTTATTCTCGGTATCAATTGTCCGCCCTGTTAATACATCGCCTGCATGCTTATATATGAAATCTGTTGTTCACCTGTAGACTGTGAGGCAATATAGTGAGAGGAAGAATTACTCAATATCGCAAAATCAACCAACTTTTGCAATCGAGTAATGACGTACATAAAATGGATTTATCTACCGTAAAGTGGTCATGCTCATTTTAGGAACATTTCACGATGCATAAATCATGTCTTCCCTCAATAGATCAATTTCTTCGTAGCGGATGATCGACAAAAGAAAAATGTTTGATCGAGGGTATGACTTTCACATGATAAATATACAGAAAAATCTAGAGTTATTTTTAAAATATGGCTGTTACTTATCTGCAGCCGCAATAAGTGCAAA
This sequence comes from Psyttalia concolor, assembly GCA_030522845.1. Lineage (NCBI taxonomy): Eukaryota > Metazoa > Arthropoda > Insecta > Hymenoptera > Braconidae > Psyttalia > Psyttalia concolor. The sequence goes on along the minus strand of JAPYZM010000012.1, from coordinate 33,399 downwards.
AAAAGAACCCTATGGTTTTCGATCGTTTACATAAAAAAAAAGTCAATACGCACGGCTGAGCATCAATTTCCTGTCTGAAACCTATCGCAATTTTATTGAACATTTATGTTGTTAGATTGAGAAGTTATTTTCATGATATTCGGTGTTTTTGTTCTCTCACTATAAATTCTTCAATATCGATTTTTATTTACAACAGACTAGAAGCTCTAAAACTAGTGAATGTTTACTCATAGTCATGAATTTAGTTCAATCCTAATTTCATTATCATTTATCAATTAGAAACAACTGTACATCTGATATCCAGTATTCTACTTCATCCTATGATATTAATAAAAACACCGAGAATAAATTTACCACTCATTATTACTAACCACAGAGAATGATGATTAACATTTAATTTATAATCGCGGCAATAACAATAGAAAGAAACGAAGAACACTGGTCATTGTTATCTAAGTGCTCATACTCCATTGCATGATGTATATTTTGCCCGCAATTGACAATTTCATTGTAAATACTTCAAATTTTGTGGGATGTAGTAGCTGGGCCACAGTACTCTCATCTCTACTGTTTTTATTCCGCTATTTTAGCTTAATTGTGCTGTCCTCACTGTATCTTTCACAAATAAAAAAAATCATTTGATGTCTTATAGTTGCTCTGAATAGACCATTTGCTCTGAATGAAATATTGATTTTTTCAATCGGACTTGCCGGCTTGAATGGCAGAAGTTAATTGGAGATATTGTGTCTCAGGTTTTTCTCTGAATGGGGAACTCCTTATGGATGCGCTAGGGGGAGAAACATCCTTTGCTGATGTACAGGGGGATTCATTTGTCCCTGCATTTACCCTCGGTGTTGGACAGAAGGCGAAATTTACGTTCGGACAGGATGTTGATACTCTTCAGTACTTCACTACTTGCGGACTTCAAGAAGGATATGAACCGTTCTGTGTGTAAGCGAGAGAGACATTGTTAAATAATTTTTACAAATGAATCCACTTGCTGCTTATCCGATGACGGATGCAATTATGCATACACATTCTCCGCGGATTATGCTTTTTTTTTGAGTCCTAAAGCTAAGGGTAATCAGTTCTCTCCTATTTCAGGAATATGAATCGACATGTGACATTCTGGTACACCAAAGACCAACCGATTTTTGAAAACACTGATGACATGGCCGATACTAGAATCGATGTTGCTAGGATTCCAGCAGGTTCAGACAGTCCACCCTGTCTCAAAATCTCTCACAACACGTTTGAGACGATGGAGAAGGCTAATTGGGAATTTCTCAGACTATCGCTACCAGTTATCTGCCAGTCGAGTTTCATTACTGAGAGTGAGAAAATTCGACGTGGTCAGGAAATCAAAATGAGGCAGAATCGTCTGCTTGCTGAGCAAAATGAACAACTCCTACAAGCAGCACCACCGTCTGCTCATATGGAACAAATTATGAAGTCTGGGTTCAGCATGACTGATATCAAAGGTCAGCAGATTAATCGGAAACAGGGGAACAATTGGTTTCTTTAACAAAATTAACATACGTATTTCTGACGTTATTTTCCACAATAATGAGAAAAAAAATGTACGAATGTTAAAAGGAAATATGTATATATGCTTAATTGTGGCAAGTAAATTTACCTGTCAAGAGGCGTTTCTTTCTCGGTGAAGAATAAATTTTTCGAAGGTCCAATGCAATGAAAGTTCAGCTAATCGTTATTTCTTTTCACTCAATAATTTTCTCTTTTTTTGAGAGAAAAAAAAATGATGAATATGTGCAACTAAATTTTTCTCTAATTGTTTGAAAATCAATTGAATCTCATTTTTTTCAGATATAAGTAGTAATTAGATATCACAATAGTAAAAATATACAAAGCATGAATTTTGAGAAATCTTCTTTTTGTGTTTTTTTTTAAACTTGAGTCTTATGTTAACAATCGAACAGAATACGATATTCTTGACTCGGAAACCGGAATCATTCATGGCATGCGACTTATCTCCAAATGTCTAATCGTTCACTGTTGATTTACAGGACTACAAAGGAATTATTCTGAGGATGCAGCAGAAGATATCCCTATGAACGAATCTCCAATGCCAATGAGGAATCGACCATCCAGGCCACCAAGAAGAAATTCCCTTTATGGATCTCGCACTCTGAATAATGCGAATGGTGAAGGGGACATGGTTAATGGCTATGAGGAACTAAATGGAGATGTCAAAGATGATAAAAAATCAAAACGTGGAAAATCACCATTCCGGTATGTGAAGTCATAATCGCAAATGCTCAAATTAATGATTAATATTTTTAAAAAGAGAAACTCTTTCTGCTAGCAAGCTTAGCAAAGAGATGGAAGATATTGAGTAAGACAAATTGTTCCCAGCTTTAGTTATTTTCACTAATTACGAATTTTCATTCTTTTTGCATGAAGACATTTAGTAAGCAATTCTAGACGTTTACTATATAATTCAATCGATCGAAATCAATCGAAATGAGTCTGACGCAAAAGGACTTCCAATAAACAAAATTAAAAAAATATTATCAATGTTTATTGTAATTAAGAGAAGATTATAATCGACATTCCTCAGGTTCTTCTCCAAAAAGAATAAGTCTCCCGATGCAAAGGCTAAAACTCCAGACCCCCTGGCTCCTTCAGATATGTCAGACCGAAGTGGAAAAGGGGCAGCTGTGGGCAGACTCTCGTCAAGACCGCCTCCTCAAGTACGCGTATCAAATGTAAGTATCTTGTCACAAAAATTATTCAAAAGTAATTTTATACTATACTGTAACATAATTCTTTTTATGTATTTTCTATTCTTTTAAGACTGATTTGAAAGTTGTACCGCCGGCTATACCAGATCGCAGTCCAACCACCCCAAAAGCCATGTCTGTAAACTTGACAGGGACTGGAGTTGAAGCAATTGGTAATGAGCTCTACGATGCCGAGTGTTTAAAGCTAATGAATGAATATTTCTACGGAGTGAGAATTTTTCCTGGTCAGGATCCCACTCATGTTTACATCGGTTGGGTCACATCGCAGTATCATTTTCATACCAAAGAGTTTAATCTCAATCGTGTAAGAAAAGTGTCGGTGGTGATTGTTGATGATTATGACCGTCCAGTTGAACAGTACGTATTCAAAAATTATCATAATTTCGATTATAATGAGCCGACTTGTCTTACAATAATGGAATGATGTGAAGAATCTGTCTTTGGCATCATCATGTGTATAGATGATACCTTGAAAGGAATTAATCATCGATTTTCTTCGAAGGGTGGACAGACAGAGTTGCTACATGGTACGCGCAGACGACTTGTACAATCAAGTAACCCAAGACGCATCTGGAAAGGGTGCCTCTCAAGGAATGTTCGTGGGTTGTTTCGTGGACACATCAACCGGACTGGTCTATTTCACCTGCGAGGGGAAAGAAACAAGTCACAAATTCAAAATGGAGCCTGATACAAAGCTCTTCCCAGCAATTTTCGTCGAAGCAACGAGCAAAGAAATCCTGCAAATAGAACTTGGAAGAACATCGGTGACATTACCATTATCTGCTGCTGTCCTCCAGAATTCGGATCGTCACGTGATCCCTCAGTTCCCTCCAAGACTCAAAGTCCAGTGTTTGAAGCCGCATCAATGGGCTAGAGTCCCAAATCAATCTCTCCAAGTCCACGCCCTTAAGTTGTCTGATATCAGAGGATGGTCAATGCTCTGCGAAGACGCTATTTCAATGCTCGCGCTTCATATTCCTGAAGAGGACAGGTGCATTGACATCCTCGAGCTTATTGAGATGGATAAACTCTTGAGGTAATGTATCTTATCGTATTCAATCGTATTCTCGTCAGTGTAATAATAAGTATGTTCATCACTATTTATCGGTCTTATTGTTCCAGTTTTCATGCGCATACATTGACATTATACGCAGCTCTTTGTTATCAATCGAATTATCGGGCAGCCCATGCGCTCTGTCTTCACGTTGATCAGAAACAATTGCTTTATGCCATTCGAGCTGAATACATGTCTGGCCCACTTCGTCAGGGTTTTTATGATCTTCTCATTGCTCTCCATCTCGAGTCACATGCTACCACCATGGAAGTTTGCAAGAACGAATACATAATCCCACTAGGTAAACTATTTTTCTGGCTTTCCCTGAATTATCCACATGTATTTCCCCGATCTGTTGCGATGGTATTGTTTAGTCGTGTAATGGCAACTGAATATCCAGGTTTTTATAGAAAATTCAATAATATGAAATCTGAATTTCATGATTTCTCTCCGCTAAAACGCGTTCAATGTCATTCTCAGTTATTTTACAAATGCTTGATCGAAACCATCATTGCTATCTTTCGGTTTTCTAGGCCAAGGTTTGAAGGATCTCTACGAGAATGTCGAAATGAGACATAGTTTACGTTATTTAGAAACAGAATCTGTACGTCCACAGATGAAAATGACTGACATAAAGTAAGTATTACACCCCCAATGTAGTGAAAACTCCTTACTAATCAGTCGACATCAAGGGTACTTCCTTCCAGTGAGAACCAGAGTATCGAGAATATCCGAAGCCTCTACAGCCCGTACTTCCCACTCGATATTGTTCGTGACTATGTGATGATGGCATTGAAAGAAGCGGTTGAAGTCAATCAGGTGCACAATCGCGATCCCATTGGCGGCAGCAACGAGAATCTCTTCCTGTATGTCCCAGATTCAGCAATCTCCATTGCATCACGAATTTATTTTATCTTATTTATTAATCGCAATTATTCTTTAAATGCTGGGTTTATTATTAAATAACGAAAATTTGCTTCCAGGCCTTTAATAAAACTTGTAGATCGCCTACTTCTGGTAGGAATGCTACGGAACGAGGATATCGAGAAACTTTTAATTATGATCAATCCGGAAACTTGGGATCCAACATTTGATAAAGGTAATTACGAGAAAAAAGACTACTAACCGCATGGCTCCGCTAAATTACCGAAAAATCATTTAATAATAAAGATAAATATTTTTAATGGAATTAAATTAAATGATTCATTGAATTTCATTAAAAAAAAAATGATTCCAGAAGGTAAAGATGAACACAGAAAGGGTCTTCTGCACATGAAAATGGCAGAAGGGGCGAAACTACAGATGTGCTACCTTCTGCACCATCTGTGCGACGTACAACTGCGCCACAGAGTTGAATCAATAATCTCCTTCAGTCACGATTTCGTTGGCGAGTTACAAGCCGATCAGTTGCGTCGTTACATTGAGATAAAACAATCGGATTTACCCTCCGCAGTAGCAGCGAAGAAGACCAAAGAGTTCCGGTGTCCCCCTCGCGAGCAGATGAACGCCATTCTCAGCTTTAAAAATCTGGAAGACGACGATCCCGATAATTTGCCTTGTGGTGAAGACATGATAACAACGATGAATGAATTCCACAATGAACTCATGTCCTACGTCTCCCTGCATGCTCTTCAGGAAGCTGCTGATGCTGCTAACGACGTGGAGGAAATTGAGAAGCCTGGGGCGATAAAGAGAGTCCTTCAAATGATCACCAGCTCCACAAAAGAATCTACCGATTCTGAGAGTGAGAATAAACCTGTTATTGAGCCTGAGAAGAAAACACCAGAAGAAGTTTTCAGAAAGGTTCTCATCTCGACAATTACGAAGTGGGCTGAGGAAACTCAAATAGAAACACCGAAGTTAGTTCGAGAGATGTTTAGTCTTCTGGCGAGACAATATGACACAATTGGAGAATTAATTCGAGCATTAGAGAAGACTTACGTGACGAACAGCAAAACTCGGGAGGATGTCGCTCAGATGTGGGTAGGATTGAGTCAAATACGAGCGTTGTTGCCTGTCCAAATGTCCCAGGAAGAGGAAGAACTGGTGAGGGAACGACTGTGGAAACTAGTGAATAATCACACGTTCTTCCAACATCCAGACTTGATCAGAGTTCTCAGAATCCATGAAAATGTTATGGCTATCATGATCAATACTCTTGGAAGAAGGTCCCAGGCTCAATCTGATGCTCAGGCCCAGGCTCAGGCCGCCGAGGGAGAGGCTCCTTCTAAGGAAAAGGACACTTCGCACGAGATGGTTGTCGCTTGCTGCAGATTTTTGTGCTATTTCTGCAGGACTTCCCGGCAAAACCAAAAAGCCATGTTTGATCATTTTGACTTTTTGTTGGAGAACAGTAACATTCTGTTGTCAAGACCTTCATTGAGGGGCTCCACTCCTCTTGATGTTGCGTATTCATCGCTGATGGAGAATACTGAACTTGCTTTGGCACTCCGGGAACATTATCTCGAAAAAATCGCGGTTTACTTGTCAAGGTGCGGACTTCAATCAAATTCAGAACTGGTGGAGAAGGGATATCCCGATCTGGGCTGGGATCCGGTGGAGGGCGAGAGGTATCTTGACTTCTTGAGATTCTGTGTTTGGGTGAATGGTGAGTTTTAACAGATCTTTATATTTTACATGAATTCCTTAGAAGCAATTTAAGATAGTACTTAAATCTCGGAATGGGATGAAGTTAGAAAATTGTATGTAGTTCATCAAACTCGTGCCAAATTAATCAGCCATTCTCTTTGGAATCAGTTCACAACATTCCAAAGGCATTGTTGGATTGGTATTATTTTCAATAACGGAAAATAACCATCGATGGAACATTTGAAGAATATTGGATATAATTCTATCTGTCGAATAAACGAAAGTCAGATACACCGGAAATTAGAACGAGATCATTTTAATAACTTATCAGATTGATTAAGTCCAATTGCCATTCCTCAACATGGGATATATCTTTTAATGAGCCTATCGATGAGTCCACCACTGAAGTGCGAATAAATTTCATTGAAACATTTTGTGATTTCATTAGAATATTTATTTGATTTCTATTGGACATTCGATTTCTATTCGTGTGATTCTGTTAGAAAATACTATGATAAATAAGATTTTCTTCTGCTGTCACTGAAATCCGAAAAGGAAATTTGCAAAACCAAAAGGCATAGTCATCTCAAACCCAAAATGTGGATAGAAAAAGTGGGAGGAGAATTAAATGTTTAGAACTATGGCAATCTTATTTCTGTACAATATTGCGTATTGAGTATTGGTACTGGCAAAAATTGACAAACAAAACAAACTCTCAGACATTCCTTCTCAAAATGAATGCATAATCACCAATTACTCAATATCTTACTCAAATGATTGACATTATCAACGTTGGATTATTATCAATGTTTAGGTGAGAGCGTTGAAGAAAACGCAAACTTGGTGATCCGTCTTCTCATACGAAGACCTGAGTGTCTAGGTCCGGCCCTGCGTGGAGCTGGTGATGGTCTGATGAAAGCCATCGTTGATGCCAATAAAATGTCAGAGCGCATCGCAGATCGTCGAAAAGTAAGTTAAATTACTTCAGAAAATCGAAGAATTGATAAAACATTATCGATTGAAGGATTTAATCGTAAGTAAAAGATGTTCCTCACGAGTCAAGTTTCCATGATTTTTTGTCGTGTTCTGTAGATGAGAAATGATTGAAAAAAAAATGATATGAAATTCATCCCCATGAAATGCATGTAGCCTTTGTTCTAAAAATGAGGATCCCAATGTACACTCCAAGTAATTGTTACCCCAAAAAAAATCCTTGCATCGATTTTGGTCAATTTAAATGTACACCCGAGCATGTATTGACTGAATGATTAATGAATCTTGAACTCAGCGTTTTAAACAGGTACATGATCAGCCCGAAGGTGACTTGGTTGGACAATTCGAGCATCCACTCCCGGAATCTGATGACGATGAGGATTACATCGATACTGGCGCAGCCATTCTCAACTTCTACTGCACACTCGTCGATCTCCTGGGCCGTTGTGCACCGGACTCTTCAGTTATCGAACAGGGTGAGTTTTCAGCAATGTCTAAACCACTTCATACTTACGTCCAGTGATTCTATTCACTAATTTTTCGTCTCTTATGTGTGATAAATTCGTCTGTATTCTCGTTTGAACTAAAAGAATATGACAATTTGTTCCGTAGCAATGATTGCTCTGTATCAATCAATGGTTTTCCATCCCATCCTCTATCCTGTACACATTTTTTAGGAATGACGCCAAATCCACCTTTCTATTTTTTCTCAAAGTTGAACTCCAACCTTTTAAATGGGGATATGTTCGCGGCCGTCTGAAAATCCTCAGTTAAACTCCAGTTAACGCCGAATGATTATGTAGGAATAAATTTAACTAATCGTTCAAATAATTAATAGATCTTAATACAACTTCACCTGCAAATGGACAGGACTTACGCGAGAGTCTAGTGCAGATTGTGATAACTTCTTTCAGAATTAACTTGGAAATTTTATTACTATAAAGTTCTCTTAGGCAGTTTGTTTGGCTTGTTTAACAATTAAATAAAAAAATTAATAGATTTCGACTTTTCATAAATTTTTGCAATTCTCAATATTATTATTTACGTGAAAGTTCTAGTTTTTTGTGGTTTCTCATACACGTAAAACGCCATTATTTTGTCCCAGGAAAGAATGAGTCCCTCCGAGCGCGAGCAATTCTCCGTTCGCTCGTACCTCTTGACGACCTCCAAGGAGTTCTCTCCCTCCGTTTCACCCTTCTAAACCCAGCGGTCGGTCAGGAACGACCCAAAAGTGACACCCCATCAGGTCTAATCCCCGGTCATAAGCAAAGTATCGTCCTCTTCCTGGAGAGAGTCTACGGCATCGAAACGAAAGAGCTTTTCTTCCGGCTCCTCGAAGAGGCCTTTCTTCCCGACCTACGTGCGGCTACAATGCTGGACAGAAACGACGGTTACGAGTCGGATATGGCCCTAGCGATGAATCGATATATTGGCGTCAGTATTCTCCCTCTCCTTATCAAGCACTCGAAATTCTACAACGAAGCTGATAACTATGCGAGTCTCCTCGACGCAACACTCCACACGGTTTACCGCCTCAGCAAGAACCGGATGTTGACCAAGGGTCAGCGTGAAGCCGTCTCGGACTTCCTGGTGGCATTGACCAGCCAAATGCAGCCGAGTATGCTTCTGAAACTCCTGCGCAAGCTCACTGTCGACGTCTCAAACTTATCAGAATATACAACTGTAGCCCTGCGCCTTCTTACTTTGCATTACGAACGTTGTGCTAAATACTACGGATCTACAGGGGTGGGTGCTCAAGGGGCTTATGGAGCTTCCAGCGACGAGGAAAAACGTCTGACAATGGTCCTTTTCGACAATATCTTCGACTCCCTCTCAAAAATGGATTATGATCCCGAATTATTCGGAAAAGCCCTTCCCTGTCTCACCGCTATCGGTTGCGCACTACCTCCTGACTATACAATGCCCAAAACCTACGATGACGAGTGGTACAGTAGTAAAACCGCGTCAACTCAGGCACCCGACGGTCCTTACAATCCTCAGCCCATCAATACATCCAGCGTAGTTCTCACCAACGATTTGAATCAAATTGTTCAGAAGTTCTCCGAGCATTACCATGACGCCTGGGCTAGTAGGAAGCTAGAAAACGGCTGGACTTATGGAGAATCTTGGTCGGACAGCAACAAGACTCATCCCAGACTGAAGCCTTACAACATGTTGAATGATTACGAGAAGGAACGTTACAAAGAGCCCGTCAGGGAGAGTTTGAAGGCACTACTAGCTATTGGTTGGAGTGTTGAGCATGCAGAAGGGGACGCACCTTCCACCAACCGAAACTCCTTGAGAAGATCCTCTAAGAGCCAAGGGGATACTAATAGTCCCTTCAATTACAATCCTCATCCTGTAGACATGACAAATTTAACTCTCAGCAGGGAGATGCAGAACATGGCAGAGAGACTTGCTGACAATGCCCATGATATCTGGGCGAAAAAGAAGAAGGAAGAGTTAAATACGTCCGGCGGTGGAATTCACACGCAACTGGTTCCTTACGATCTCCTCACTGATAAAGAGAAGAGAAAGGACAGAGAGAGGTCCCAGGAGTTCTTGAAGTATCTTCAATACCAGGGCTACAAATTACACAAGCCAAATCGAGGTGGTGACACAGAAGTAACAGGACCTAATGCGTCAGCTGAGAGCAGGTTCGCATTCACACTTCTAGTGAAGCTCATTGAATATCTCGATAAAGCAACCATCAACATGAAGCTGCTAAAACCTTCAGACACATACAGCAGACGAATCAGCTTTAAAACATCAACGAGAGATATCAAGTTCTTTAGTAAGGTTGTGTTGCCACTGGTAGAGAAGTATTTCAGCACTCACAGAAACTACTTCATCACCGTTGCAACACCAACGAATAACGTAGGCGCAGCTTCGTTAAAGGAAAAGGAAATGGTAGCAGCGTTGTTCTGCAAATTAGCTAATCTCCTTCGTTCTAGATTAGCAGCATTTGGTGCAGATGTGAGAATTACAGTTCGTTGTTTACAAGTTTTAGTCAAGGGAATTGATGCTAAATCCCTTGTGAAGAGTTGTCCGGAATTTATCCGAACCTCAATGTTGACGTTTTTCAACAACACGGCTGACGATCTGGGACACACAATTCTCAATTTGCAGGAGGGCAAATACAGCCATCTGCGAGGAAGTCACCTGAAGACATCTACATCTCTGTTTTATATCAATAATGTGGTCCTTGCTACACTAACAGCTATGTTCGATCATCTGGCCGCTTGTGAATACGGAAGTGACCTTCTTCTTGACGAGATTCAGGTTGCTTCGTACAAGATGTTGGCATCACTTTATACCTTGGGAATCGATTCCACCCTGACACATGACAGGAAATATCTGAAAACGGAGATAGAGCGAAACAAACCGAACTTGGGATCCTGCTTAGGAGCCTTTTCTAGTTGCTTTCCTGTGGCATTTTTAGAGCCACATTTGAATAAGAATAATCAATTCTCTTTGCTAAATCGAATTGCTGATCATTCTTTGGAAGCTCAGGACATCATGACGAGGATGGAATCCAGTATGCCAACGCTAGAGACCATTCTAACTGAAGTGGATCAGTTTGTGGAGTCTGATAAGACTTACAATGATGCTCCCCATGTTGTTGATGTTATTCTTCCACTTCTTTGTTCGTACCTACCATTCTGGTGGGCCCAGGGACCTGACAACATCACTCCCACCGAGGGCACTTATGTCAGTATGGTAACCAGTGATCATATGAATCAGTTGCTAAAAAATGTCTTAAAATTGATCAAAAAGAACATAGGAAATGACAATGCACCTTGGATGACTCGGATCGCTGCCTACACTCAGCAAATTATCATTAATTCTTCCGAAGAACTATTGAAGGATCCATTCTTACCACTTGCGGAACGTGTCAGAAAACGTACTGACACTATGTTTCATAAGGAAGAATCTCTTCGGGGTTTTATCAAGTCCTCCACCGATGATACATCTCAAGTAGAGGCGCAGATCCAGGAAGATTGGCAGCTACTGGTGAGGGATATTTATGCTTTCTATCCTCTACTGATTAAGTACGTCGATCTGCAGAGAAATCACTGGTTAAGGAACAATATCCCTGAGGCGGAGGACCTGTACAATCATGTGGCAGCAATCTTCAATATATGGTCAAAGTCCCAATATTTCTTGAAGGAAGAGCAGAACTTCATCTCTGCTAATGAGATCGATAACATGATTCTGATCATGCCCACAGCCACCAGGAGAACAGCCACTGTAACGGATGGTGGGGCACCTGGTGGGAGTGGCAAAAAGAAGAAGAAAAATCGCGACAAAAAAAGGGACAAGGATAAGGAGGTTCAGGCTTCGCTGATGGTGGCTTGTCTTAAACGTCTACTTCCAGTCGGTCTGAATTTGTTCGCTGGAAGAGAACAGGAGCTTGTGCAGCATTGTAAGGATAGATTTTTGAGTAAATTACCGGAGACAGACATTGGGGAGTTCGCGAAGATACAGCTAACACTGCCGGATAAACTGGATCCTGCAGACGAAATGTCTTGGCAGCATTATTTGTATTCGAAGCTAGGGCAAAAAAAGGATTCTCTAGAAGCGGTAAAGCCCCAACAGCTGGAGGACGTGGTTGCGCGAATTACAGACATGGCGAAGGTCCTGTTTGGGCTGCATATGGTGAGTTGGAATAGTGGGATATTTTTTCTTCACAAAACTGAAATAAAGAAGACCCTTGAAGATTGAATTAAGTTTGCTCTCATCTGTTGCTTGACATTATCAGGCATTTCTGAGTGCTTACAATTTTTGAAATTTTAATTGCACTTCCCTTAAACGAACCATTAAATTAATTGAAAGTTACAGAATAAATAACCGCCCTCATATGGCTATTGCTGTCGTATACAAAATTTCTAATTATACAATTGCAATAATTTTTCTTTATGACGGAAGAATTGAAAATTGTCCATTGTACTCAGGATGATGTGGGGTAATGTCTCCCTCGGTAAATTTCGAATATTGTTAATGAGAAAATCAATACGAATTGCAAATATCGAGATTATAGACCTCACAGTGACGTCGACCCGGTAAATAGGATTTTACTGCTCTCAGAATCGTTAGAAATAGATAAAAAAGCAGATAGTGTTAGATTTTGAAATTAATAAGTACACTTAACATCCTGTGACAGTCCGTATAACTGTGGCTGTGATTCCCAATTAAATCTATGGAAATGTTTAGTGCCAGTAGCCACTGGACAGTAACTCTGACATTGACAATATTTAATTCTTTCTATTCAATATCACTACAAATCGCTCAGCATAATTGCCTCATCTTCAATCGAAATTGGATGATAAAGTTCATGGAATTTATCTTAGAACTCTCGAAAAAAATAAAGTTTGAATTTCCGAGAGAAAACACTGCATTCTGCGCCAAAAATATTTTATACGTCAGCTTAGGCTTAAATTATGCATTAGAAAATTCAATGGACTCATCGCATTTTACCATTTGGTTAGTACATTTAATTGAATTTATTTTATATTAATATTATTTCAATTCCTTTTCTCGTCAAACACGAGTAGATAGATCATCCCCAGCAGCAGAGCAAGAATATTTATAGATCCGTCGTATCGATTGAAAGGAAACGAGCGGTTATCGCTTGTTTTCGTCAAACTCCCCTACATTCCTTACCCAGGTATCCCATTTTGTTTATTTATATTTTTAATTGTGTTTTTTTGCGTGAAACTAATCTTTAAAGTCTTTCCAATTTGATTTTTCACCAGAAGGAAAATTAATATACTAAGCATCATAAACGCAATGCAATTATCATTGCCAAGATTTTTTCGGTTGCTACATAATAATACATCTAATGGAACACTAATTTTTCTGTACTCTCTCAAAAATTTGAAAAAGCTAACAATATGGTCCGTTTATAGTGCTAATACATGAACTTTTCGGGGATTTTTTTTCCCAAACCTTACGTGATATTTTTTTAACAAATTTAGTGTTATGCGTATTTTTGCATGCTGACTAACAGGCAACAAAGCCACCACCATCCAGAGACGGATGGAAACGTGTGCTGTGTGCCGCAAGAAAACGAGCAGCTGTGGCGTGTCTCCGTAGTGAACCACTTTACAAATTGAGAAGGTAACATGTGGTGTTAATGGAACTAATCAATTGATACTGTGTGCTTTTAATGAATGATGATAAAAGTTATCATGAAGAGCAAAAATCTGTATTTTTTACGTAGAGAGTGCCAGAACATTTCAGTTTGTTTAAAATTCTTAATAATACTTTCTAGACATCGAGCAATCAACATTTTTGCGAGAACTTACTACGAATTGTGGCTTCAAGATGAAAATGTTGGGCAGGAAATTATGATCGAAGAATTAACGGTAAATCTTATTCCAATATTTGGAAAATATTGTTCCTTCATTGTTGATCGAGCGGAAAGACTAATAGGATCAATTAAAACATCTAGCAATCGTTCGAAGATGCAGAGTTGAAGAAGATGGATAAAGCAGAGGATGAAGGCAAACCTGATCCTCTAACTCAACTTGTAACGACTTTCTGTCGAGGAGCAATGACTGAACGCTCTGGAGCACTTCAAGAAGATCCCCTCTACATGAGTTATGCCCAAATTATCTCAAAATCGTGCGGCGAAGAGGAAGAAGAAGGCGAGGCTGAGGAAGGCGGGGGTGAGGGTGAGGAGAGTGGACCCTCCATTCACGTAAGTCAAGCCTATTATGATATTCATTGAACTTTGTGCAACACTGAATGCGATTTTCTCCCAGTGACAAAGTCTCGTTTATAGAAAATTTGACTATTAATGCACGTAACTATTCTCTTTTCCGAACTTTCTGTATCGGCCAGCAGCCGACGCATAGACTCATATTGGTAAGGCAATCTAGTGTCTTGTTCCTCGTCATTATCATCAGTATTCCCTCGTTCTGTTAATCTTTGCCATCTTCATTGTAGGACTTGACCTGTTAATCTTTGTCCTATATCTTTCGTTCATGTGATTAATAATGTGAACAGTTATATTAAGAGTAATTGTTTTGTTCATGCCTTCTGCAGAGGCCAATGCACAAATTGATGGTAAGAAGATTTGAAACGTCCCTCTCTCTTGCAAGTGCACCGATAGATACAAAATTTTTCTGTAAATCAGTGAACAATAGCTGAGTATTAGCACTTGTGAAAAAAAAAACAATTTTTCAAACGCATTGTTCCATTTTTCCCCTCCATTTCATTTATCTCTCCCCCCCCTCCCCCCCTAATTCGTATCAATTTTTGGGGTAAAATTAATCCTGAAGTTAAATTTTTTTGTGAGTTCTCCCTCAAAAGTTCAAAAGTTCAGTTTTGAAAACCGTTTAAAGCGCGTAAAGTGAATTTTAAATGCGTAAAACGAAACTTTAACTTTACGCGCTTCATGTATAAGAACAACCACTTTACCCCGACTACGGTTTCCCAGAGCAAACTTTATTATCCCCAAAAAAAAAAAATCTGTTATGCGAATGTGCCGTAAGGGCTCATTTACCGAATCGACAACTTAATATACTATTATTCAGATAACATAAATGAATCCCGGTTTCTATGGAAATGCCTTCAGATTTCCCGAAATAGTTATTGGACATACTCATAAATTCATCTCGTTCCCTCCGCTAGGAACAAGAGATGGAAAAACAAAAACTACTGTTCCATCAAACTCGCCTCGCAGACAGAGGTGTAGCCGAGATGGTGCTCCTCCACATATCAGCTTGCAAGGGAATCCCCAGCGAAATGGTCATGAAAACCCTAGAACTTGGAATATCAATCCTACGAGGTGGTAACATAGAGATCCAGAAAGGAATGTTGAATCACTTGAAGGAGAAGAAAGATGTCGGTTTCTTCACTTCAATAGCCGGCCTGATGAATTCATGCAGTGTTTTGGACCTCGACGCGTTCGAAAGGAACACGAAAGCCGAGGGTCTGGGTGTTGGTTCGGAAGGAGCGGCTGGAGAGAAAAATATGCATGATGCTGAGTTCACGTGTGCATTATTTAGATTCATTCAACTAACCTGTGAGGGCCACAATCTGGAGTGGCAGAATTACCTGAGAACTCAAGCAGGAAATACAACTACAGTAAACGTTGTTATTTGCACTGTCGACTACCTCCTACGACTCCAAGAGTCAATAATGGATTTCTACTGGCATTACTCGAGCAAAGAGCTCATTGATCCCGCAGGAAAAGCTAATTTTTTCAAAGCCATCGGTGTAGCCAGTCAAGTCTTTAACACATTAACTGAAGTCATCCAAGGTCCTTGCACCCAGAATCAACAAGCACTTGCACACTCTCGTCTCTGGGACGCAGTTGGTGGTTTTCTCTTCCTCTTCTCCCACATGCAGGACAAACTATCAAAGCACACAAGTCAAGTTGATCTCCTCAAGGAACTCCTAAATCTACAAAAAGACATGATCACAATGATGCTATCTATGCTTGAAGGTAACGTCGTCAATGGAACCATCGGAAAGCAAATGGTGGACACACTAGTAGAATCCGCTGGAAATGTCGAGCTCATTCTCAAGTACTTCGACATGTTCCTGAAGCTGAAGGACTTGGTGACATCCCCGAGCTTCTTGGAAATCGATCCCAATAATGACGGCTGGGTTCATCCGAAGGACTTCAAAGAGAAGATGGAACAGCAGAAGAGTTACACTCCCGAGGAGATTGAATTTATGTTAGCCTGCTGTGAAACTAATCACGATGGAAAGATCAATTATGCGGCCTTTATGGGACGTTTCCACGAGCCTGCCAAAGAGATTGGCTTCAATCTTGCAGTTCTCCTGACTAATTTATCAGAGCACATGCCCAATGAACCGCGACTCGCTAGATTCCTGGAAACAGCGGGCTCAGTTCTCAATTACTTTGAGCCTTTCCTCGGTAGAATAGAAATTCTGAATGGCCAGAAGAAAATTGAGCGAGTATACTTTGAAATAAAAGAATCAAACATTGAGCAATGGGAGAAGCCTCAGATCAAGGAATCAAAGAGACAGTACTTTTATACTACAGTAGTGGACGCTGGAGACAAAGAATTACTGGAGACATTTATAAACTTTTGTGAGGATGCAATTTTTGAGATGCAACACGCAAGCTCTTTGATGGCAGTAGAGGACTCTGGTGGTCTCAGTAAAGTCAGAGAGTCTTCCTACACATATTTGGGTGATGAAGAAGAAGAGAAAAACAAGGATCCATTTAGGAGAGGCTTACAAGTCTTCAAAGATGGCCTTTCTCTCTCCGTCTCCATGCTTTCACCCGGAAACATCAAGACCAAAATAGCTGAGATGCAGCAGATGACGATACCAGAATTATTCATCGGTTTCTTTAAGATGCTGTTCTACGCATTCTACTATTCCGGATTCGGTATTGGAGTTGTTCTCAATTACTTCTTAAAGATTCTATTGACATTGATGAGGGGACCAAATACAGAAGAGGAAGTGGTTGAGGTGAAGGAGGAGGAAGAGAAGCCATTGAGGCACTTGCCAGCGCTGCCGGCAACACCGGATGAATCCAATCTCCAAATACAAGCGTTCGGGATGGATATAACTAAGGAGGATGGGGGGCAGATAAAGATAGCAGCGCACGAATCGAATACCTTGACACCGCAGTCCAGTATGGAGGAAACTGGAGAGACTACTCCCGAGGAGGGCGCAGGTGATGACGCTGGTAAGGCTGGAGAATCAGAGGGACCAATGACATTGACAGAGCTACTTGGAGGTGAGCAAGCGAGAGCAGAGGCTGCTGCAGCTGCTGAGGCTGCCGCTGCTCAGGAGGCGGCAATGGCAGCTATTGCTGCAAATAAACAAGTTCCTCCTGTGGAGCCTGCCGCGGTTCATGGGACAGACTCTCAATATGGCAAGAGAATTGTCTCCTATTTGGCCAGAAAATTCTACAGTCTCAAGTGGATTGCCCTGGTGCTTGCATTCTCGATCAACTTCACTCTACTCTGCTACAGGGTGACATCGCTCGAAGCTAGTGATGACAACAGCAAAGAAGTACTGGCTGATATCATTGGCGAAGCGTCTGGAGAGGGTTCTGGGTCTGGGGGGGCAGCTTTTGAAGGGAGTGGCGGCGGAGAGGGCTCTGGAGAGGACATGGAAGATCTTTTAGAGTATGTCGATGTTCCTGAGGATTATCAGTACATGTCCTATGTTATGAGGTTCATGGCTGTTGTACATACTATGGTTTCACTTGCCATGCTGATTGCTTATTATCAACTCAAAGTACCACTGGCTATCTTCAAACGAGAAAAGGAAATTGCTAGGAGAGTAGAATTCGACGGATTGTATATTGCTGAAAGCCCTGACGAAGATGATATCAAAGCACACTGGGATAAAATGGTCATATCAGCTAAGTCATTTCCAGTTAATTATTGGGACAAATTCGTGAAGAAGAAGGTCAGAACGAAATACAGTGAAACGTATGATTTTGATTATATCAGTAATCTCCTTGGAATGGAGAAGACGTCATTCAGTCAGCAAGAGGAGGGGGGCAGTGGACCTATTCACTATATAACTTCTATTGACTGGAGATATAATATTTGGAAGGGTGGTGTCACCATAACAGATAATTCATTCTTGTACAGTCTGTTTTATTTGACATTCTCCATTGCTGGAAATTACAACTATTTCTTCTTTGCTGCTCATCTGCTTGATGTTGCGGTGGGAATCAAGGCATTGAGAACCATTCTTCAGTCTGTAACGCACAATGGAAAGCAACTACTCATGACTGTGGGATTGTTGACCATTATTGTGTATATTTACACGGTTATTGCCTTCAATTTCTTCAGGAAGTTCTATGTACAAGAAGAGGAGGAGGGGGAGGTGGACAAAAAGTGTCATGATATGTTGTCCTGTTTCACTTTCCATCTTTATAAGGGAGTCAGAGCTGGTGGAGGTATTGGAGATGAAATTGAGGCGCCTGATGGAGATGACTCGGAATTGTATAGGATTATCTTTGACATCACCTTCTTTTTCTTTGTAATCGTCATCCTGCTGGCTATCATTCAAGGTGAGTGCTTGTGTTGATTTTTGACATTATAATATGTTCCCCATTCGCAAAATTCCATTTCCCACACATTAAGATGAAGAAGGACATTCGGTAGACGTGGGAAAAATGATTTGTAGTTCCTGAGAAGTTCATAACGTGACCTGACAGTTAGTGTCACATAATCTCGCTGGCCAAGAAACCCTTTTTCCACTTGTCGAAAAAAGTCCCAGTTCGCCACTTGCTGAACGTAACGCACACAAAAACTATTGTTCGCTGTGAGACGGGATTTTCAGGCCGTTTTATCTTTAATTTCATAATCGTGAAAATTTCTTCTCAGTCATTACAAAATATACTCCTCCGCGCTTGTTACAAAATATATATTATTAAATATACTAAATCAAATAAAAGATACTGAATATACTACCAACAACTCTACTATATTATTAAATATACTACTATTGCCTGATGAGGCAATATATGACGTTTAGTGTCCTATAAGATAAAAACAATTGGAGCCGTTAGTTTTTTAATATATCTCACCATCAATGAAACGCCCGTGGCTACTGACTCTAATAAGTAGTTTCAAATTTCGTGAAGGTCTCCCCCCAAGACGGTTAACTGCTTCTCTAGTAAACCAATAACTGGGCTTCTAGGTTTGATCATTGATGCTTTTGGTGAACTTCGTGATCAACTTGAGAGTGTTAAGACCAATATGGAAAGCAACTGTTTCATTTGTGGCCTTGGAAAGGACTATTTCGAATCGGTGCCACATGGATTCGATACGCACGTACAAAAGGAACACAATCTTGCAAATTACATGTGAGTGTCACAAAGAGCATGAAAATTTCAGTTTTTGTTTTATAATTCCGAGAGCTTTGTTGACCCTTTTATTACATACTCTAGGTTCTTCCTCATGCACCTCATCAATAAACCAGACACTGAGTATACAGGTCAAGAGACTTATGTGTGGAATATGTATCAACAAAGAATGTGGGATTTCTTCCCAGTGGGTGACTGCTTCCGAAAGCAGAACGAAGCTGTGGAGGAGGAAGTCAAAAAGAAATAGTTTTAAACGTATTTTTTAATTGAAAATTCGATGGCCCTTGAGACAAGTGAACAGTAAATTGAAATATTGATGATTAGTATATCGACAATCTGGAGTCGTAGCGAGCTTCGGGCATCTCTCAGGCTCGTCTATCGCATTCGAATAAAATTTTCAAATGCTCTAGGATTCTTAAAATCCAATTTGTATGATAAATTCAGTAGTGAAGGGGTGAAAGGAAGTCAGTGCATTTTTTATAGGATAAATTATCCATATGTATCTAAGGGACGGGAGATAGGCAAATTTTTATTTATAATCTTTTTTCTAGCTCAAATTATGATGTACAAAAAAGATTTTAGGGGAAATTTTATTGCCTCTCTCCCTTTAATTTAATGATCGGAAACTCGCGTTTGGTAAAATGCACTTACCACGTTTTACCACTTCACTATTGAATTAATGGAGAAATTCAATTTCCCTGCGGAAAATTAGGAAAGTAGCTAGACGAGCGTAATAAATGATTTTCCATCGCCAATGGAGGGATTAGTGCCTCCGAAATCTATCGCAGTTAAATTCACCTATTTTTTCAATTTTGTAACGGCTCGATGCGATAGTCATCTGCGAAGATTTAAATAACTTTAAACTCAATCTTTGATGATTCAAAACATTGACTTTTAAAATGCTCGGAAAAAGCTGACAGCACAAATTAGGTAGAGATTTTTCTGGGGAGAGACCGTCACGAAAATCGTTGATAATTCATATCCCTATCAATGGTTAACTGATCAGTCGATTTGTTGTCCTTGGATACGTTACAGTGAATATATTCGTTATTTATTGGTGAGAATTTGTTATAGATGAGAATTTCTAAATTTCATCACAGATGATCTATTGTGAACTGTTTTTTTCTTTCGGTTTTCCATTCACGATAATGACTGGACTCATCATGTTGTTAATTGAGATTGTCACAATAATGTAAATAGAAGGAAACCTCTTCGGCAGGGCTATCTGAGAATAAAAATATTAAAAATTTTATCGATTTCAATTCTTCACTGTCGTCAAAGTAGTCTAGTTTGATCAATATTTGGTACTTATAAATATTCGATACTGTTTCTATACTAACGGAGATTCAATATTCTTCTAAGTTGTTACATACCATTTCAGAATGATGAAAATAATTATTTCTCGACAGTATGTTCTACTAAATAATTATTGTACTCGAAAGATAACTGACAAATTCATCAAATTCCCATCACATTAGCCATTACTACTAATCAAAACGGTCAATTGGTGATTTATCTCTTAATACTTCTCACTAATTCTTGACATTATAAATGCCAGTCTGAACTCTTGAAATTACATTTTAGTTTATTTACAATTACTTTTTTAATTTACATCATAAAACACGAAATTTGAAATACAAACTTTTAAGAATTGGCAACAAACTGTTCCATTAGGAATTCAAGAAGGGGAAAAATGATTTTGGAAGCGGAATTGCAAAAAATCAGGACCTTTGTTCTTTGCCATTTGAATAATTACTTGAAACAGTCATTAAAGTGTATTTCGCGCGAAAATTTTTGAATAATTACTGCACTTAAAAAATAAACAAAAAAAGCGTCTTTGATAGGAAGGGTCCTGCCGTCTACTTGAAAAGAATCTAAATTCATTAACAACTGTTGTTGATCAATACTTTCGATTGAATGATGATTTATTTTCTAGAACTTGATAATTCCCAATTACAAGTGCCGCACTCGGCACTTGTAATTACATTTAAGTTTCTAATCGAAGTAACAAGATGGGCTATTGAAAGTGGTGGAATGCTGGTGGTGGTGAAGGGCTCGGGGCAAAGGAGAGTATCACTACTAAAAAGGACAAGGAAGAATGAGATTTATGGACAGTGGAATGAGGAGAAATGGGGTCGCGCAGGCGTCAAGTGAACGCCCGCCTTGGAGTACCCAATACGGAGTTAGTAGTGGTCCAGGGTGGAAAATGCATCATTGCACGGGAGTGTCAGTCTGCAGTCGGGTTTGCCATCAGAATCCAAATATGCAGCCTCGTAATAATGGTATATGCGCTAAAATCGAGAATTATATATCTGAACTGAGCCAGTGGTAAGTTGGTAATTCTATTTTATTAGCCATTGCACGAATAAATTAGGGGAAATTTAGAGAGCAGTTTCCGGCATCTTGAGGGGTGGTTCCCGGGTTAAGGCGCGAGTCGTGTTTACTATGCACTTCTTACCCGGCGTGTGTAGAATTGTGGGAGTTCGCTTTTAGGGGAGTGGAATTTCCTCTGAATACGGGCCACATTTCGGCATTTTCGACTCTGCAATGCTATTCGATACCGTTTTAAATCATTTTGAGAGGCGGGAATTAATGATGTCGAGTGGTAGGGTGTGTGAAAAGTCGAAAACTTTGTACTGAATAGTTACCATACTCGACGTGATCATTAAAAAGTTTATGTTCATTCTCAACTGCTGGAGGATTGCAATATTTTGCATTATTTCCGTCCGGTCTAGAATGCAATAATTATTCCTAGCGATGGAGTTCATGATACATGTAGATATTTTTATTCAAGAAGCTTGATTACAAATTCAGATTCACCATTAATCAAATTTCCTGACTGCATTCTCAAGTGGATTATTTCGCTGCCAGAGTAAAATTCGAAAGTGTTCGATTTGCGACAATTCTTATCACGGGACTCTGGATACGGCTTATGGGAGTTGAAAACGAAAAAAAGATATTCCGATGCAACCGTAAAAAATGCAAGTTTTTTAGAGTTCCGAAAGTGAAGCTTCTTTTTTGAGTAGCTTAGTGGCATCAGGAGAAAATTGCTTATGATTTTTCAATTGTTCTCCGTTTAAATACCACATATAAAAATCATTGGTTTGAGATTTATATAATTTCGATAATTGTAGAATCATTGAAATGATTATTTTTCGTAAAAATTTTCTTCTGCGCAGTTATTATACTTGCGAAATTAATTAAAAATCCTGTTCCACTCACATTACCTTTTCTTATTTCAAGTTAAATCCCTTTAATTTCAGTAACAACATAAAAATTACTCTAGCATATAAATTGCCAACAGGTCAGTATGGAGAACCATAATTTTGGGTCAATTCCTTTCGATAGTTCTCTACTGGATGACGCAGTTGAATCATCACATAAATACGGTATCCTTACCAAAGCTCGCGATACCCACAGGTAAAATAGAAAAAAATAATAACGTAAAAAAAAGACACGCTGCGGTACAATGTAAATACAACCTTTCAAAAACATTCTATTCATCGTGCCAATGAGAGAGAAAAAAGCTCCACTCGTTGTTGTATACTGCATAAACTTTTCTCAACTCACAATAGGACAAAATATGCCGCATTACGCAATGATGTGCCTGGTATATACAACCTGGATGTCTTGCAGAGGTGCAGGCAATGGGCTTTTCTCGGTCCTAAAATCGCGGGGCTGGCGATACTTACTGCTTGCCTTCATAGATGTTGAGGCAAATACACTTATAACTTCTTCTCATCAGTTCACCAGTCTCGCCAGTATTCAGGTAAAGACTATTTTGAGAAATGAAAAACAATGAAACAACTTTTAAACCAACTTATTAGTCCTCTATCTTCTTCCAATCCTGATGTAATCCTGAATTTCATATTCTTGAAAAGGCAACTGGAAAGTGAAATTAAACGCACTAGTTTAATTCATCATTTCCAGCCGGGGAATTAATCACGAATTTTAATTCATTATAACTTCGTTACTTCGAAATTTAGCTGCTGGATTGCGTGGCAATTCCCGTTGCACTGGCGCTATCGTGTCTTGTGCTAGGCGTGAGATATCGAATTGTTCACATTGTGGGGATCTCCGTTTGTCTCATGGGAGTTGGATGTCTTGTGTGGGCTGGAATTGATGACAATAAGGATATTGGTGTTAATGGTGAGTGGAAAAGTCAATACTTTCAACGAAAACAAATAAGTTTTTAAATTCATTTTCATTCTTCGCCAGTTGTTAATAAATTTCTCGGAATTTAAGACTAATATCAAAATTTCTGGCAAGACCTTTTTCTAGAAAGAATTGAAGGGTATGAAAAATGTGATTACAAATATTCTCCAAGTTCCATTTCATTTATAAAAATTATTTCGGTTTAACCGGTTTAAGATCTCACTACGTCATTGCATGCACATGAAAACTGAGTTTCTTAAAATCAATCATTTCCAACTGAGGACTAATCGATTTTTCCTCTCTTGCACTTTTAATGAAAATGTCTTCCCAATATGAACAAGTTCCAATTTCACTTTTCACAGCGAAAAATCAACTCGTTGGTGACATGCTGTGCCTAGGGGGAGCAGTTCTTTTTTCAGTAACAACAGTCCTGCAGGAATTAGCAGTAAAAAGTGTCGACATAATTGAATATCTCGGAATGATTGGATTCTTCGGAACAATTCTCAGTTGCATTCAAATGTAAGTTGACCGGATGAACAATTGATTTGAAATAAATGGAGAGCTTGATTTTTTTTTTCATCTCAATTTAGCGGAGTATTGGAGAGACTTCAAATCGAATCAGTCACCTGGAGTACAGCAACGCCAGTTGTCATTACTGCCCTAGTCTTTTATTGCATCACTCAATTCGTCTTCTTCTCTCTCGTTCCCGTTATTCTCTTCGAGTCTGGCGCAACAGCATTGCAATTGTCCCTTCTCACTGCAGATTTTTTCAATGTTCTTATTGGAATGCTGGGTCATAAATACAAGGTATGGAGAAAATGATGAACGTCTAACAATAGTACATTTCATGCTCAAGCCTTGAAATGTACTATTGTCGCCAATGGCGCTATTTGTTCAATATCCAAGGGAGGAGGATTTAGTCGTACGAATTGATAATGCCAATATTTGAATTTTTCTAGTTTCATACATTGTACTTCCTGTCTTACATACTGACAATGACTGGAATATTCATTTACGCTATAAAGAGGACCCCAATGTCTTCAGGCTCAAGAAGACAACAGCAGCTTGAGACGCCAGTTCCAGATTACAGGTAATAAATTATTGACAGAATCATTTCTGTGATGACGTGATGATACAAATTTTCCCTGAAAATCTTAGTGGTAAATTTTTTCTGGCTCTGCCGGTTTCGTAACAAATGTATAAAACGATTTAAAAGACAAACCCAATCCGTTCTCTCAGAAATTCTGCTAAATGACCGTAAAATTCTATCAAGACCTCTTCGATCTTTTCAACAGAGATTTGCTTGGTAGAAAAAGGTCTATAGATATGAAGTTAAATGATCAGTCCCTCATTTTCGTTGTATTTGCTTTGTTGCAATTTCCTCTGTACGAATTATTAGACAAAATTGTTAAGTTTTCTTTAGGTTTTTGTTATCAACCACAAATAAAAAATTATACTCTAACGATATTTTTGATCATAAGCTTTAATAACAAAACATCAATGGGATTTTAGTATTTCAAAAGAATTTCTTAAAGAATTTGCGGTTTTCTTTGAAAACATGTGAGATTTATTCATCTTTTCCACTGCTTCATCACTGAATTACCGTCGTGGTACCGGTATCGAATAACCTAATGTTTTCATTGCACCATTGGCTACAACTTTATTATTACTCATCATTTTTCAAAATGAAAAATAATGGACCGAATGTTTTTCATTTTATTTCCATATCTAATAGAACAAAGTTCTATGCAAAACGTATTGAGATGTAGCCCTTATTGGTTTAAGAAAATAGAGATTCGCCTCTAAAAATAAATGAAGAGAATAAGTGGAGAGATTCGAATGTCCATCTAGGAACGAGTTATACCTGACAATTTCATCCAAACGCACATAAAAATTCGGTTAACTCGCTTGATTCTGATACCGGTACCTCCGCGTTAATAATTTTCCGTTACGCTTATCATCATTACCACCCTCATCAAAAATTGATAATCAAATAGCATGCATTTAGTCAATAATCATCAATTGGCATAGCTCATCACATCAGAATCATCATCTTAATTTCATGTATTAAAAAAAATCACACTCGAATGGGACTTAAAGTGACGTGATTTTAAGACGAATGTCTCACCCGGACGGTGGTGAGGTGGAGATGGCAACGAGCTCGGGTATGTCAGCAGTGAGTGGTACCCTGGATGTATTGGACATCAAAGCATCATCGACACTGGGCAGCGAGCGAGAGACAGTGGATGCAACGAGTCTACCCTTGAGCGTGAGCTCCGACACAGCTTTCACGTCATTCTATGGCAGTCAGGCTAATTTGTAAAATTATATCTGCCAGAATTCATTATTAAATTGCCATTTGGAAAATAGAAGTGGATTAAGGGAATCCAACAATAAATGCCATTTCTTCCCTCTTCTCATCGGGAGAAAAACAAATCAATAAGAAAAATAAATCAAAGTAGATAGCTTACTCTGAACAAAACGTGGACCACGTTGTGCGAGAGGAGTAATTTCAAGTTCATCCTAGAATAATAATGTGGGGCCTAGAACCACCACTAGGCTTGTTTTCGCGCAAGGGAAAACCTGTTTCTCTATACGAGAAACCTTTGGAAAATTTATAACGACGAATAACACTAATTTATTACCAATGAAAATAATCCCTTTGTAAACTGAAAAAAAAATTTCTTTCGTATTCTAGTCAATCCGTGATATACGTAAATGAATCGTGCCAGTAGTTAAATGAAAAAGAGCACATAAAGCTAGTGAATAAGTTATCAATATGACGACTTGTCTATTTGTTCTATTATAAATGTTATTATTTTCGATATACTTGAGCTTTCTCCACTATCGAGAAAGCTGCTATTTGACTGAGATAAATAATGTGCCAAACATTTCTTTCAATTGTTTATTCAGAATTGTTAGAATTGCTTTACATAGATTACACAAAGTTTGTAATATATTTTCTGACATATGATTTTCAGTTTCATTTTTTCTAATGCAAATAACTTGAGTCTAACGAAGAGAAATGTTGAGAAGAAAACTGAGGCATAATAATATCACCTTATCAACACTGACTCATTCATACTTTTTATTGCTCAATCAAAAAACTAAAAAAAAAATACAAACATGTAATTTAGAAAAGGTGTTTCATGGTCTACCAGTCTTTCTTTATACACTTTGTTACATTATTTAAAAAATAAACTAAATAAATTCATAAATCTAGTAAAATTTCTAGAGGAAGAAAGTGAGGAATTAATATAACTCGGTGTTTTTTTCTCTTGCTAAAAATAAAAATCTAAAGTACATATACTTCCCCTGATGTTTAATCGGATTTTGCTGGGGAGGCTGACCTCGACCGACTGTTTCTTTCGGAGCCCGAGCGGGAAACGCTCCGTGATTTGGATTTTGACCTCGACTTTGATCTCGACCTCGATCGTGAACGACTTTTTCGTGAACCACTGGCTGATCTGGACCTCGACCGTGATCTTGATCCGCTTTTTCTGGAACCCGATTGGGATCGAGACCTAGAGCGCGACTTTGATCTTGAACCACTTCGAGAGCGACTCCGCGATTTCGATGAACGCCTCGAGCCAGATTTCGATCGTGAACGCGATCTCGATCCACTTTTCCGCGAGCCCGATCTTGATCTCGATCGAGATTTCGATCGAGATATACTTCTTGATCGGGACCTTGACGCCGACCTCGATTTTGATCGACTCCTACGGGATCCAGATCGTGATCGTGAACGAGAATTACTCCTGGATCTGCTTCCAGACTTGGAACGTGACCGTGAACGTGAGCGTGAGCGTGAACGCGAACGTGAACCTGAACGTGATCGTGATCGCGATCGTGATCGGGATCGGGATCCAGATCGTGAACGTGAACCGGAACGTGACCGGGAGCGAGACTTTGAACGGGAAGCTCTGGAGCCCTCTGACTCCGAAAGAATCCTCTTCTTGCCAGTCGGCCCTTTGCTAGTTCCTGCTTCGTCACTGAAAATATGGAAAAGGAAAAATTAATGGAGAACTACTTTCAAAAATCTAGCTCGCTTGAAATTAGTAGATTAGACCAATTCGATTCGTACTGAAAATGATTTGCTTATCCTGACTATTCAACTTGACTTTTTAACTTTTGAAGAGTGTTATTTAGTTTTGATAAAGATCAATCGATGGTAACTATTCAATAATAAAAGAGAACATATGTGGAATCGTTAGAGTAGCATGCGACGATATGGGGTATAAAATCTCAGATATTTTCATTGTTTGGCTGGGTATCCTGGATTTTCTTTCGGTCACTGAATCCGGCATGTTTTTCCATACACTCTTTTTTTTTTACAGTGTTCCAGGAGATAGCATTCTAATTCGTAAAAAAATCGCCTGGGGACTTGTGTATTGGAAAAAATAGCTCATTCATTCCTAATAGCTCATTCATTGAAACGGTCACGTCTAATTTTCTTCCAATATCGAAAAAAAATGTTTCATGTATTGCTCTACAATAAATTTAAGTCTTCAGAAATCCTGAGATATATTCGTAATGCGGAAGTGTCTTAAAATGCAAATTTAGTAACATGCAGAATAAAACAGTCTACTCTATCTTTTTTATTGCAAAAGAAAAAATAGACGTAATACATACCCGCTAGCAGTCTTAAGTTCAGTATCACTCTCAGATTCACTAGTTGAAATAGTCTCCTTCGACAAGAACTTGGAATTATTTCGAGTGACTTCAGGAGCAGCACCTGACCTCCTGTGTCTCTTCCCAGTACCCATTTTCCTACCCCTCTTAGCCTTAGGCCTGTCACTCTCAGAGCCTCCACTCTCGTCATTCTTCTTCCGACCCTTCCCCCTGCTCCTCTTCTCCTTCCCCTCGCCACTGGCCTTCCTCTTCCTCTTCCTTTCCCTGGGAGCATCTTCCCTCCGCTCGTCACCCCCAGAACCGCCAGAATCACTGACATACTGCTCAGACCTGCCTTTCTTACCCCTCTTAGCCTTCTCATTAGGCATTTCCCCAAACACAAGCGCATTTTTGGTCTTCTCAACGTACTCCTGTCTCTTCTGGAGCATTGCCTCTTGGGTCTGCTTCCGCAACTCCTCCATCTGCTTCTGCTGCTCAGACTGGCGTAACTTGAACGCCTGTCTCTCCTCTTCCTGCTTCCGCCTGAGCATCTTCTCCTCCTCATCAAGACGCCTAGCTCTGGCAACGTGATATTGCGCCTGAGAGAGAAGATCCTGGCACCGTCTTGCTTCTGTCTCCGCCAGCTGAGCCATTCTATCCCCATTAGTAGTCAAATACTGGAAGTACTTGTGTGACAGTCCCAATTCGTGAACAGCCTGAAGAACGGTCGTTAACGTTGACTTCTCATCCTTAAGAATCTGCGTCGCAAGTCGTTGAAGCACAAGAGCAATATTAAATAAAAGTATTGTATCCTGTGGAGCAACTCTTCTAGCCTTGAGAAGTGTCATCTTAGCTTCCTTCAACTTGCCAGCCTTGAAATAGGCCCTAGCCAGGTACTGCAGTACCTCCACATGATGATACTTATAAAATTTACGAAGACAATTCTCGTACATCTGTATCGCACTGACAAACTGCTTCTGCTCAACATAAATGTGTGCGATATTCAGCCAAACATCGCAGAACTCTGCAGTTGCCTCTCTGACCTGTGCAAATATATCACGAGCTTCGTTAACAGCTCCTTTGTGGGCTAAAACTGCGCCAATTCCATTGGCTGCCCAGATGTTTTTCGGATCATTTCTCAAGACTTGCTTGTACATCGCGAGAGCTCGATCTTGATGCCTCTTCTCCTTCTCCTTATCCTTTCCACTCTGATGAAGTGTCTGCAGCCAGATATTTCCAAGGGCAATGAGTGAATAAGCATCAGTACTCGTCGAAGGATTATTCAGAATTCTCTCGAATTTCCTTTGCCCCGGGCCCCACTCCATCTTAGCCAAATGAAGATTACCGAGCAATGACCAGGCATCTGGATGCTCGCTGTTTATTCTGAGTGCGTCCTTAAACCAATCAGAAGCTTCGTAAATTTGTCCCTTATCCCTAGCCATGCAGCCCAATCTCAAGTAGCAGTCCATGTAATTGGGATGCTCCTTGAGAATATCTTTGTACAGTTTCTCGGCCCGATCGAATACGCAGAGGGCTTCGTTCAATCGAGCGAGATTGTACGTCGTTGTCACTGCGATTGAATTGTAGTACGTTGGGTCATCTTGGGCGTCATATTTTGATCTTGCCAGGGACTCCTCCAGGTTCGTTCGTGCTTCCTCGAGGTTTCCCAGACGATAATGGAGGGCTCCAACGTTGTTGAGAATTTCAGGTGGAATCTCAGCTTCAACTTTCTCCTTGAGAATTCTCGTGGCTGTTCCATAGGCATTTAAAGCTGCTGCTAAGTCACTCTGCTCTAAGATTTGTGCTAGTTCGATCCAGGCTTCTACGTCATCTGGAAACTGCTCGGTGACTTTGCGGAGGTGATTCTTGGCGATGTCTCGTTTAGATTGCGATGAAGAATTGGCGTAGAGAGACCCTAGGATCTTCATAGTTTCATAGTTACCTGGTTGAGCCTTGAGAACTTTCTCGAAACACTGGGCTGCATTTTCAGAATCACCTCTGTAAACGTACATCTGTCCTAGACCGAAATGTGGAAGCACAAAGGCAGCAGGGGCGAACTGGGTTGCCTGATAATAATACTGAAAGGCTTGGTCGTAGTCCCCCTGAACGTGAAAGGCTCTGGCAAGTTGGTAACAACTCTCCGCTCTCATGGCTTCATTTTCAGTGTTGTGGAAAGCATGGAGGGCAAGGTGTTGAACCTTGGAGTAGTCCTTCTTGAAGAAGAAGTGGTTAGCGAGGTGATTGAGGACCATGGGATTGGTCGAGTCAATAGTGTAGGCTTTGGAGAGCATCTGAACTCCTGTTCTTATGCTCTCTGGCTGCTGCTGATTGAGTTTGAGAACTGACAGACCCACCAAGGCACCTACACACTGACCATCCAGCTGGAGAGCCCTCTCGAAGGCTAATTTTGCTTTGTCCTGATTATTCAGTTTCATGAAGCAGTGGCCCATTCCTAATCTCACGGCTGCTGGGCAGTTGGGGTTAGTTCGCAGTGCTTTTTTATAGAATGCAAGGGCGCCTCGGTAATCTTTTTTGTTGAAGGCAATGCAGGCTTTACCCAGGAGAGAGGGAATGTTGTTTGGGGATTGGTTGAGTACAAAATTGAATTGGGCATCGGCCTGCTCCATTTTGTCACCCTCCAGCAAACAGAAGTAAGCACGACCCAGCAAGTGATTCTGATCGTACATGATAATTTTGTCAGCCGTCGTGTAGAGGAGTGTTGCCTTCGTGAATAAATCTCGTTTTTTATCCTTGTTCTTCTCGCGGTTGGCCTCCTGAACGTAGTAGGCTGCCAGCATGTCCAAGGCACGCATTTGATCCTTCTCATAATCACGGTAGTCGACATTGGCGTCAATTCTGGAAGACTCGAGGATCTTGATGAAATCCTCGATTTTGTGTTGTTTGTAGTACTCAAGCTGGCAAAAAGAAATTAGAGAGGACTCAGTCGATGACAATAGTCTTAATATGCAAGATTTTTTTGTCCGATCCTCTAGTCACCTCGGATGATAACAAATGGATTGGCAAGAATTGTCAATACTTACTGATTTATTAAAGGTGATATGAGAATAAGATCATTTTTACCATAAAATAGGGAACCAGTTCATTATCTAATTAGGTCTCATTACCTAATCACGTTAAATGCGCAGTTTTAATTAATATAGGTTAATGTAATTGATAAAACTTGGAGCTAATGACACCAGAATATTGTGAATAGTGACATAATTTGCAACAAAAAAGTTCTTCTGATATTATTTGATAAATTGGTTCTTAACAAAAATCCTCTTTCTGGATTAAAATTCGCAGTAGAAACTTTTATTTTCTGACATATTTTATCAGTTTTCTCTAATTGAAAATAGCCAACAATTAGATCAAGATATGTGATTTATCATTTACATGTAAAATTATCCCTGACACTACAGTAAACAACGGATATCGTTCTAAAACTTCGTGGAAGCTTACGCCGAAAAAGAAAACAATCTTCATGATAAAATCATGATAGTCATTGTGAAATTTAGGAAGTGAGGGAATAAACTCAGAAATGTTGAGTAACATCGTCACTAATTTTCAAACGTATATCGTTAATTGCCAAAGCAATACCACTGCCATTAAGAAAGCCATCGATTTTTGAAAAATATATCACTAAATTTCACGAACAAACTATATTTATAATTTTAAAAAATCACCAATAATTCGGGTCACTTTCTTTCGCATTCAATATTCTTAATAATTGGTTAGGGATTGCTGAAAATGAAGAAAATGTGCCTGAAAATCAAAGCCATAGCTTTCTCAGCGAAAGATGCTACTGAGAAAACTCCAGTAGACTCACAAGCTTTCTTCAAAATTGAAATATAGAAGAATATTTAGCAATTTTCAGCGGTTCAATGACGGCATTATTTCAGGGAATCTCAGGGAAAAAATTGAAAACGGTTTTCGTAACTGTTAAATAAACTCTCCGCAAATAAATCAATGTCAATATAATCATTACCAAAACCAAATAAATTAACTAGTTGCGTGCTACTAATCCAGGGTTTTTCAGTGCTGGAATGATAAACACTTTCGAAAATATTGAATAAAAACTCACAGCCAAATTGACCCAAATGCTGAGTTGGGCATGTTCCTGTCGCAGAATACCAAGGACTTCATCTCCCTCCGGTAATTGGTCCAGACACAATTCAATCACCTGTGAATAATACGAGACAAATATAAATATATGGTTGCAATGGAAAACACCCTCTAACCCCGCAGCTTCATTTCTCCTCGAATTTTGAGGTTAGGTTTATGGTTACGTGTTCAAACGCTTGGAACGAAGACATTCTATTCCATCACTTTCAATATTTCTCGGCTATTCGATGGATTAACACTGAATCAGTACAACTATTTGTGCAAAATAACTCACCTCATCTGTATCCCGGAGTGGGATCTCGATGGATCCCGCCATGGCGGTATGAAAAACGTTTTATATCCAGTGAAAAGCTTGAGCTACTCACTACTGCTTACTGCTATATATATAACTGCTGGTGTGCAAATATAAACTCCAGCTTCACACACTAGCCGCGATTACCACCGACGTTGTCCGAACGATGCCGAAGTATAGCGAAATTTCATTGCCAAACACGAAGTATCTCAAAATGGCGCATTCCGGCTGAGTCAGATTTTAATTATATTAGATGGCTAAACTTCAAAATACAAATTCAGAAAATTCAAAATAGGTACTGAGAATAACATACAGAGAATATTTATTCGAAATGAAATAGAGATTATGAGAATGATAGATATTTTTTTGAAAAAAAAAAAATGTTAACATCTGGCGTTATAAATGTGATCATCAAACCTGAAATCCCTAAACGTCGAAAATACAAAACTTTTCATTCACTGTTACGATTTCGCACCTATTCAATAAATTTGGGAAACTTTGTATTCCCATAAGTGGATAATTGCAAGAGTTATTACCGGAGAACTCATATATTCTCAGGGAAATATTGTACTTCAAACGAATGTCATAAAATCGGCAGGGCGGACAACTCAGTCGGGGTCTGTCGCCGTTTTTACCGACTGCCGATTGGACGCCCTCTCCTTTAGCGGTGAACTCCAGAAGCTACATGCGAGCGGCGGCTCGGTCGGTAAACGGGGAGCCCTCCCGAGTTGATCAGACAACTCGGGGAGTACCAGAGTACAGGGGACTTGGCCAGGTACTCTGAGTGACAGGGTACAAAGTGATTGGCTCAACGTTGGCTGCCTTCCAGAATTCAAGTTTACTTGTTATTGAACGTATATTTTCAAACCGGGCAAAGCTCCAACTCACTACGCTTTTCGGAAATTTCCTCAGGAATCCAACGCCGTTGAGATTGAAGCGCTAGCCCTCCTAGTTTTCGAGAAATCTTCAAAAAACTGAAGGCACCTCCGAATTGGCTGAT
>JAPYZM010000011.1:0-100474 GCA_030522845.1 Psyttalia concolor | reverse complement strand
AGACTTCATTACTTGCAAATTTTGTGAGCTACAAAATATGTCCTACGAAATTTTCCCCTAGAGAGGGTTGTTTCCGAGATAACTGGCCAATTAAACCCCTCCGAAGTTTCGGAGGATATCCTATTTTGCGAGTCATTAAAACCTCATTATCTCGACAACGAGCAATTGTAGAGGAAAAAATGACAAGATCTTTTATACCGGAAATTTTGTCGGCTATAAAAAATGTTCAGAGACAGTTTCGCCTGGGACCACTCAATCACGAGATAAATAGGGGTTTAGAATTTCTTACGTGATTTCTGGGGCAAATAGGCAACCGCTGACATCTCCATTTCTGCCATAAGTTAACAGTTACATTCACCTAAAAATTACCCCAGGAGTAATTTTGAGTAGGGATAGGTGGAGCGTGACTGAGTATGTTGAGCTCAAAATAGATTGTCGAAAAGAATTAAAACTATTTGAAGTGAGATAGAGAGGGAGAGAAAAAATCGAGCGAGTAATTCAAGCCCTCAGTCGATTGGCCCAACCAATTATCAGGATTCATCTGCCCAACTAATTAATAAATAATATAAAATAAATTTTCATTAATTCATTTTTATGCGAGAGTCGACCGGTAAGGATTGTCGTTAATTGGGGGGGTTAAACAACTGTTCCTCGAGTGGAAACAAAAATTGTTTGTCATAAATAAATTAATAAATCGGACGTGTCAGCTGACATTTGCCGAATAAACCGCAGTCCCCCCCGAAATCTTTGCAATTGCAAATTGAGAACATTTTTTAGTGCACAATATATTCAACAGTTGACATGAATAATTTATAATAAAGACACAAATGAATTAGCCCGACTTGTCATCACTTGAAGGGGTGACAAAAATTGTTGAAACTATTTTTTTTTGAGGATTAAATTATTCTCCGCAGCCACACGAGCCTCACGTGTTGAACATAGCGACTGCACTAAACTATTTTCTCATGATTCCGCAGTGATGCATCGGTTGTCTCTGTAGTTGTGCCTCTGTGCACATACACAGGATGATAATACCGGGAGTCCACGTGAATATAATTAAATACTCCAGTGAAATGCGATACACTTGGCGAAATTCCCTGGGGAGTGGAGAAAGGATTTTGTTAATTTTTTTCCATCTCAATAAAAAATTACTAGTCCATCAAATGTAATTGTCCATTTTTGAGAATTAATTGGAGGCATTAATTGAATTAATCGGATTAATTGGATCGAGAATAATCGACAACGTCCGATTTTTTTGTGAATTTATCCTCGCGAGGGAAAATTTTTTCCTGATCACGAGAATTTTTCATTTTTTTATAATTAAATCTGAGAGAATAGTTTATTTATCCGTTCCCCGTCCAATTTGGGAAGTCCATTGAGATCTCAAAAGTCTCGAACGTTTTAAAAAATTTTTTTTAATTGGATCGTTAGCAATTCAGTTTATAAACATTTCTCTACGTCAGACATTCCATAAGATTTCAATACACACGAGCTGGATTCGTGAATTTAATAATTTTCCCCGATGTTAAAAAGATGGATAAAAAATGAAGAAAATTGAAAATCAAATGTTGACAGATTAAACTAAAATAAAATGGGTGGACAACTCAAAAAAATTGAGTCGCGTGTAAAAAATGAATTTACGAAGACCAACAGGTCATCCAGAAATTCGCATTTTTTCCTCTTTCAAAACTTTCCTTCTGGGAATTTATTTAATTGAGAGCCGTCTGGTACGCATCAGCTCCACTGATTTACTTGGCTCTGATGTGGTTGGCATCTGCAGTGGGAAATTCTGATAAGACTCATAATTGAAAGCGTATTTATCACGCATTCTCCGCATTCGGTCAATTTAATTGACCGTCTCAGGGAGAAATTACTTCGGGCCGACTCTCAACGAGTGCATTCCTTATTCGGAATATGAATAGAACGAGGTCTTGTAAACATTGCGAGGATGAATAAAGGCCTGTGGCCGCTCACAATGGACAGTGGGTATAATTTTCTCACGACATTCTGACATTCATAGGAACTCGTTGCCATTGTAACTCGACTTAATGACCTGATTAATTAATCATTAATATCTCAGAGTTGGCTGAATGGATTTCAATTTTTTTGATTGCATTTTCAAGGTCATCGAGTGGCCTTCAAAATGAAATTTTATTCATTGAAATCCCTTCATTGGCTCCGGAGATATTGCAATTAAAAACACAAGTTGTTTACCTCCAAAAAAATTCAACTGAAGAAATGTACGAAATCCGAACGTTAATTAATAATCAATAACTCGGCATTGGCTGAGACGAATTTTTCGATTTTCCTTTCATTTTCAAGGTCTTTTAATGCTCTTCAAAATGAAATTTATTTCATCAAAATTGGATCGTTGGCTCCCGAGATATTCCAATAACAATGAAGAGTCCCAAAAAATTGTTTCAACAAAACTGAAAAAAAAATCGCCAAAAATTCTCGTTTCCCTAATTATTTATCCCCAATTATCCCGAATTCTTCTCCCGCTCCTCTCACCCACAACCTTCCCTTTGTCCGCCCCGCAGGAAAGGAAAAAAAAAAATCCCACGAGGTTAGAACGAGTCCCGCAGGCGCGGAGCGATTATTGACGCGAAAATTTGGCGCTCCAAAATGGTCGTCCCCCCGATTCCATTTCCCCCGGAATCCCAATAAAAATTGACAAAATAAAAACAAAAACTCACCACTTCGCTGCATAATTCACCCCCAAATTTCATAAATCCTCATCACACATCACTACCTAATTACCGAGCAAGTAGTTGGAGCTAACGAGATCGTCCAATCGATTGGCGTTTGGTCCAGTGGACGCGACACTCACAACAAACTACAAATCGAGCAAAATGAGAGTAACTCAACAGAAGAAAAATTCCGGTTGTGGAGATAATCCAAACACTCGTGACAGCTCCAGTGACAACTGTTGGCTGGACGCTAGCTTGAACATTGAATTTTCAAATTCACTGGACACCGGAGATCATGAAGAGAAACAGTCGAAGAGACCTTACGTTCACCAACTTTTCGCTGCCCCTGGCTCCGCCAGGCCATTTTTTTCGGAACTAGCCGAGCATTTCCGGATTGTTCGGATGGTAAAGTAGGCCGGGCGACTGGAGTATCGAGTGATCCGTCTGCACACGATTTTATTTATGAAAACTGCAATTATTATGAAATAAATGATGACACGTGCGACGAGAAGAGTGTGATAAGATATTTTGGAGGAGGAGATTCAATGGCGAGAATACTCCCGAAGATGATTTCTGTGGGCCCCAGTGGAAGACACACTGCGACATTATTTTTTTTCCACGGATCAGGTGATTTTTAAGCTAACAATTGACATCATTATTAAACAAATTGTAAAGCCAGAGCAGAATTGTTGACAAGTTTATTGATTTTTCATGTGAAATTGTCCTTGTTGACAAAGCCCTGGACAAATGATTGTTTAATAAATAATCCTCCAATGATTTCTAGGCAGTTCTGGAGCTGATGTCAAAGAGTGGCTGGACATTCTCAACCGAAATGAATTAAAATTCCCAAACATCAAAATTGTCTACCCAACAGCTCCATCGCAGCCCTACACACCTCTAGACGGAATGGTAACGATCAAAGAAAAAATCGAATTAACTAATGAAAACAAAAATGGACAATTATTTTTTATTTCATGAACAAGCCCAGCAATGTCTGGTTCGATCGAAGGCAAATCTCCATAAGAGCTCCAGAGATCAAAGAATCAATCGACCAAATATGCAAAGAGACATCAAGCCTAATTGAAGAAGAAGTGGCGAATGGAATTCCCGAGAGTCGAATTGTCGTCGGGGGTTTCTCCATGGGTGGAGCACTAGCCCTGCACATGGCCTACCGATTCAAGACATCTCTAGCTGGTTGTGTGGCGATGTCATCATTCCTGAATGATAAGTCCCTGGTTTACGAGGTAAATCGTTGAATTAATCTGCCCTAGAAAATATCCCTCGCAATGGCTGCATGCCCTGGCCATCAGGGGCCCAATCCTCTCACCTGAATACCTGAATATTTACTTTAATCTTAACCAGAGAATTGATTCAGGCACTGACAGACAATGACAACCAGAGAACTCCACCCCTGCTGCAATTTCATGGACTACCTGATGCCATGGTCCCCCTCCGCTGGGGCGAGGAGACCCACAAAATTCTGAAGAATTTGGGAGTTCAAGGAGACTTTGTACCACTCCCAGGAGTTGAGCATGAAATAGTCAAAAGTGAGCTCGTCAAATTGAAGGATTGGCTGGCAGAAGTCCTCCCGGAAGCCTAACCATTTTCAGATTGAATAAAAAAAGAACTGACGAATATTGTGATATTGACGTACACCATCTGTTCCCCTTGTTAAATAAACCTTCTTAAAAATCAGCTGTCGACATTTGTCAATAATTTATCCCCTGAACTGTGCATTTACAATTAGTCCAGTCAAATTATTCCAAAGGATTAATCAGCAGAAACCAAGGAGTCTCAATGATTCCCTTTTATTTTGTTTATTTTGCATATTAAAAAAATACAGATCAATTTCGGAGGACTCGCTCTCTCCCTCTCTCCTCCACCTTTTAAAAAGTCCCATTTTACCCCACCCCCTGGAAAAATCCCCCACCTAGTGATGTTGTTGGCCATCTACCGGATGCCGACCGCACGCCCAAACCCGAGGGACTGAATGTCGTTAAATGCCATTTCACCATTTTCCACACGCCAATCGTCGACCGACAACTTCACAAATACGCCTGCATCAGGGAAAACCGGTGTCCTCTCCTCATCTCTCTCCACCACTCACAATCACCTAGTGATAGATTGAAGGAGGACGACCGATGCAATATTTACGACTAGCCGGGACAATAATTTCCAGTGTTTTTTTTCAATCCTCGGAATAAAAAGACAAAAAAGAAAATTGCCAATTATTTTTGAATGATTGGCATGAAGTGCGATATCACCAGCTCGTGTGACTGATTGTCCGGAGATATATATTTTTTTATTAGCTTTGAAATTCCATTTGGATAGCGTGCGGAACCATCGGACAGCACCAAAATGTCCCAGGACGACGATGTTGGCTTCTTGTACAAAACCATGAGTGAGTTTCATTAAATTAATTTGTATTACTGAATTTATTTGGACGAGCGACAGCCGCTCTTCAATTTGTTCCTGAGGCCTTTCGGCTTTTCTCCACCGGATGGTGAAGGATTTTTTTTTTTAATTATGAGTCATCCTCAGGTATTTAATCGCGAACTGGGGTTGTGGGCAGACAAGTTAGTAGTTTAATCTATTGTTCTTTTCTCGGGAATTGCCGGGGATGAGAGGGTTTTTCGGGGAAATATGTCAAAATCTTTTTCATGGAGAATTTAATTTTCTAGAAAAAATGTTTTGTCACTTTTTTATGGAAAATTAGGAATTACTGAGATAATTAACGATTTGAGGAGATTAAGGCAGTCATTATCGAAAGATTATCTTGAAAATTGTAGAGAGGTTTTAATGAATTTTCTACCAAGACAATTGTAGAATTAATAAATCAAGGTCTTAGGGTGGTAGCTCATTACGTGAATTACTCATCACCCAATGTGTTATCACACTTTTTTTTTTAAGCCAATCATTACTGAGATTATTAAGATTTACGATGATAAAGAAATATAATTTTATCGAAAGATAAAATCCAACATTTCCACCTATTCCTTATATATCTCCTAAATTAATAATTTTATTAAAAAATACCATAATAACTTTTTTCTTAATTATTAAATTCTCTCCAAAAAAGTCTAACAAAATTTTTCCCAAAAATCATTCCACACCGAGATAATTACTTATTAAATAAAAAAATCTAAAACCCCCTAAAAGTGAATTAAAAAATCTCTCCATTCAAACTTTTAATTTCTCCAAAAAATCCAAAAAACCAACACAATCCCAGCAAGTATTATTTAAACAATATTCTGCAAGTTAAGTAACTAACAGACTTTATTTGCAAAGCTTCCAATAGTGTTTTAATTTATTAAAGCAGTAGAGCCGATGGAAAAATGTAATTTTCACTCAGTCTTCCTGAGAATGAAAAAAAATAATAATAAATAATAATTTAATTATCCAAAACTCTCCCAAAATGATCAAATAGTCATGATCTCCATGACAATAACCCCGAAGCCTACCAGGCATTTCAAAAAACCCAGGCGAAACTTTGCTCTTTATTCCGGCGCTAGGGGACAACCCGGGGTTGAAGTAAAAATTAATGAACTAGCTAGTGGGAAGTGTCACATATGCACACGTCTCTGTATGAGTGCGCGAAGTTTCCGCACTACATGCACGAGCATAGCGTCAACATAAGCTCCCCGGATCAAGTAGACCCCCATCAATCATTGTTCACCCGTTAATCGCCCCCGAATCCGCTCCAAATGTCCCACCCCCAACCTTCCCAATTAATAAAATGAGTACATCAGGTGAGAATCAGCAAATAAATCCCAAAGAGCCATTAACCTAACCGAACCACATCAACAAAGCGTTAGCTTCAGTGAAGTCATGAAGTAATTTTTTCCCCCAGTCGAACGGGATCCGAAGAAGCGCCGAGTGAAGCCAGTGGAGTCAGCCCAGCAGTCACTTCTCGATTTTGATCTCGAGGAGAGCTCCGACGACAGTGATTTCCGAATAGAAGATCATTGCGAGGAGTCCGACGACGATTCCGTAGACTCCAATGATCCCACAAAGGGTAAAAACTAAATAATAACCCAAAAACATCCCAATAAACTTCGGATCAAACGAACGAGTGAAAACATTTTGCTTTGTCCTCCTCAAGATCTCTCCCTGGTCGTCAGAGTAAATAAATATTATCCTGACGACAATTGTTGTCCAGGAGACACTGACACCCGCCTAAAGCTCCCTCCACTCGATAACCAAATTAACAGGTGAATAAATAAAATTTTAGACGATGAGGAAGTGGACTCGGACGCCTCCTCAGACTCCCTGGACGACCCACTGATCTCAACAAAGCCCCAATCAGCTGTAACCGTTGGCGATGTAATTGATCAGGCTCGCCACCAGTCCGAGAAGGCCCTCCAGCTGGACGAGAAGCTCGCGAAGATGCTGATCTGCTGTGGTTGCCTAGGGGATCGTAGTGACGATATCAACGAAATTGTCGAGTGCGATGGCTGTGGAGTGACAGTGCACGAGGGCTGTTACGGTGTCTCCGATGTTGAGAGCTTCTCCAGCACCGACTCCCTCCGCCAATCAGCTCCCTGGTTCTGCGAGGCGTGCTCAGCCGGTGTAGAAGATCCCTGCTGCGAGCTGTGCCCCAACAAGGGTGGTATCTTCAAGGAGACAGACGTGGGTAAATGGGTCCACCTGGTATGCGCCCTGTACGTTCCAGGTGTTGCTTTTGGTGAGGTAGATCGTCTCTCCAGTGTCACCCTCTTCGAGATGGCCTACACCAAGTGGGGCTCGAAGACGTGCTCCCTCTGCGAGGACTCACGTTACGCCAGGACTGGTGTTGTCATTGAGTGTGATGCCGGCATGTGTCACACTTATTTTCACGTGACATGCGCCCAACGAGAGGGACTACTCTCGGAGGCCCACAGCGAGGAAGTCGATCAGGCCGATCCATTCTACGCTCACTGCAAACTACATTCCGATAAGACACTCGTCCGCAGGAGAAGAAGAAATTGGCTGGCCCTGAGAATTCGTTCCGAGTACAGACAACAATTGCTCAAACAAGCTGATCATCTGGACACTGAGGAGCAGCGGAGGATTCAGCGAAAGCTCGCCAAACATCGACACAGGTATTTTCCCCATTCTTTAATTTTCAGGAAGAAATTAATTCCCTAAAATCCCAGGCCATTCAGAACTCTCCAGACAATATTCAATAGACGAGAGAGTCGACCAAGAACGCCTCGAGTATCTCCAAAAATTAGTTCCCCATTATTTTCCTAACCTTCGTCTCCAAAATTCTTATGTTTAATCCACCAAAACTTGTACAACGACACAGATATCTCGCGAATAAAGCTGGCAGGCCCTCGCCGTGGGTGCCCACGCAAAAAATGCCGAGACTCTTGACAACATCTGCCTCTGCTTATCGACAACTGGCGAAGAAGGCAGAGCTAATGGGAATTGATACAGCAGCTCTCGAGGCCCAGGAGGCCCAACTAGTGGCCCTGGTGGATGTTCGAAAAAAGTGGCACATTCCACCGGCTTTCAGTGTTGAATTTATCGGTTATTACCTGGATCGTAATCTCCGAGTGACAACGATGAAGAGAAAACTCCAGGAATTGCTGGATATAAATGCTCAACTACTCAATGAACAGCAGAGGCTTGACCGAAAGTATGACGAAGTAATGAAGGACAATGAGGAGCAGATCAGGGTAAATGTAACGCTGAAGGAGAAGATTGAGTTGTATCACCAGGTGATGAGAGCCAGTGGTTACGTCAAGCCCCTACCGCTGATTGGTGACATAGTTAAACCAAGAATTCCCCCAACCCTGGGCGCTGGGCTTGGAGTACCAACGGCTGCTGCCCTCAAAATGGGAGTGGGCTTTCCCCTGCCAGTGACCAAAGGATCAGAGGGTGCTCGAGAGGGTAGAGTACTCAGCAGTCAGGCCCAGGAGCAGCACGTCCAGAAGCCAGAGTTGACATTGCGTCATCAGTGTGGCATCTGCCGGCGTTCAACCAATCAGCATCTCCTGGCAAAATGTGACACATGTCATCTCCATTATCACCTGTCCTGCCTCAGTCCCCCCCTCTCACGAATGCCCAAGAAGACTAAACTAATGGGCTGGCAGTGCTCAGAGTGCGACAAGGAATCATCGGGTTCCGAGGTGGAGCGAGTGGACACATCAGCTCCTCGCAAACTTCGACACTGCAAGGACGAGGTGAATGTCGTGTCAACACCTCCACGAGAGGTACAATTGCCGGCCACTCCCTCGATCCCCACACCCTCCAGACCCATCAATTCAACTGTCAACTCAACTCCTCTGGAATTACCAACGCCAAAATTGACAATTAAACCGATGATACCCCAGCCACCCATTCCTGAGCCTATGCTAATTGAAGAGAGCCCTTATATACCTCAGACGATAACTGAGAGTGTCAGGATACCACCCAGGGAGGGCTCACCACAGTACATGGTGGCCTGCGCCGATGGCACTGAATCTGTCTCCCAGAGGAGTGGCAAGAAGAGGAGACGAGAGAAGCACAAACGCTATACACCTGATCCCATCACTGGTATCAAGCAGAGAAAGAGAAAACACAAGAGGAAGAGTGTCGATGTCGAGAATCCAGACAATCAGGGACAACCGGAGATTCATCGCAGGATTACAATTAAAGTGAGCAGTTTGAAATTATTTCTATTCATCCCCAATTTGTTTTTTTTTTAACCTTAAAATGTAAACAATAATTGCGAGAGTTTCTCGTGTCACCAACGGACAACAGATGTTTTTTCTGAACTGAGAAAAGAAATTACGGACATTTGACTGG
Source organism: Psyttalia concolor (assembly GCA_030522845.1). NCBI lineage: Eukaryota > Metazoa > Arthropoda > Insecta > Hymenoptera > Braconidae > Psyttalia > Psyttalia concolor. The sequence goes on along the minus strand of JAPYZM010000011.1, from coordinate 91,013 downwards.
ATTTAAATGAGAGAAGTTGTTGGAGATGCTTCACTTGATAGAAGTGAATAGCTAATTAATTAAAGCTTTTTAGATGAATTGTTTTGGGGTAATGTCAATGATTCGGCTTCCAGATAAAGCCCATTCCACGCCCAGACGGTGAGAAAGTCTCGGAATCCAGTCCCCAGATGTTCGTGGCGACCTCCACGAGCACGGAAATGGACACCCCAGCAAGCACTCATGTCTTCCCAACGCCAGCACCACCTCCACCACCGCCTCCACCCACACCAACACCTCCACCTCAAGCAATGCTGGCAATTACTCAACCCATCCAGCAAACTAGTCCTATCGTCATCACTGCGCACACCTCCAGAGGATCAACTGGCAAGAAGGGCAAGGATATGGACCTCACTCAGTGCAATGTATGCAATCTACCTGGTAGCTCTCAAAATCTCGTCATGTGAGTAGTGAAACAATTAAATTTCCAATTCATTCAATTCTTCCCTTCCTAATCAGGAGATTTCCCAAATCTCTTCACCAACAATTTTTTATTAACTAAAATCACTTGCTAAAAAATCTAACCAGCTCAATTACTGTAATTAGATATTAATTATTCATTCGCCAATTGTTTAGTGACAGAAAAAATTATTCTCCTATTTTTTGACCTCGATTTGTCATCTTCTGGAGATAAATCTCCAAATGAAAAATCTAAAAAATCACCCCCTGACAAATTAATTAATAAAAATTTTCTTTTTCAGGTGCGACGAGTGCAAAAAGTGTTACCACTTCACCTGCCTCGATCCCCCCGTGAAAAAATCCCCGAAGCGACGGGGCTACTCCTGGCACTGCGCGGACTGTGATCCTAGTGTAAGTGGTGACACATTTTAAAAGGAAAATCAAAAAAAAACCGAAAAGAAAAGAGCACAAAAAAAATTAATTAAAAAAATCAGTGAACACTGGGAGAGGTTGATCCTCTCGTGACAATTGTATTGAAACAAAATTATGATTGCTATGAAAAATAATAATAATTTTCATACCAGTATCAAGATCGTCTCCTGCACTTTAATCATCAAAAATTAATTTCAAGTGATGATTAATATTGAGTCCTTGAATTTGCGATTATTATTTTCTGTTCGATTTTTTTTTTCCCCCTCATTTTGCCCATTAGCCCAGGATTTTCGTTGGCTAATCGACAATTTTTGTTTATTTTTGTCGACCCCCCGCCCCTCCAGACACTCCCAATTAAATTAATTTTCTATTTTTTACTGATATCCGTTTCAAATATATTTATCTGTTTCTTTTCAGGCCTCTGAAACTGAGAATTAATTCCCAACAATTTTATCCCAGCGACGACTGTACGGAAGTTCCCGGAATTACATTGTTCTTATTTTTTTTTAATTATTAATATCAAATGGAATATTAATATTAATAGTAAGAGTGAACTTGTGGTAATGATAATTCATGATAAAAATAATTATTCGAGAGAATGTGTCTGAGCATCTCGTGTGAATCGAATTATTGTTTGGCATTCGATCCTAAATTTTGGAATTTGTGAACAAAAGAAATGATGAATACATAGAAATACCTTGGATCAGTTGTCAATAATCCCCTGCCTACCGAAATTAAAAATTAATTGAGGGAGTTGATCACTCACCGGCGTTGGATGAAAACCTCAGCTCTCGTTTTCACCTCTCGTACGACCTACCTTGGCTGCAATCCACGACGACGCCTCCCCAGGAGTACACCAGCACATCCAGAACACCTGATGTCACTGTCACCACACAAAGAGAAAACAAAAGAACTTTCCAGAAGTCCCTCCCCCCTGGATGCCACTCACTCATCGACACATGCACAAGATCACGAGAACTGAAACACTGGACACTCCACTAGACCCCCAGGAGCACTTGTTGGTCAACAGAGGCTGCCGGCGGGCGTTGTCAGCACCCAGGTCCACTAGCAGACCAATTTTACCTGATTGAGTGCATGAAAAACACTCTGACATCCCGACATCATCACTGGAGACCCCAACCGAGTCCCTTGTCCTGGTATTGGTGAGAGCAGTAGCCCCAACTGCTGGAGATCACCTCGACGGTGGGAAAAAAGCTCCTTCCCCTCGATTTTATGCATTTTTCCAGGATAATTAACGTTAACTGAACCACTAGAACTCCCCCAGACCCGCCAAAATGACGACAAAGTCTCGGACGTCAACGGACAATGGCTGCCGGCCGGCGTAGTCATCCCCTGGGTCAATTGTCAGACAAAAATAACGAGAATTCCTTGGATATCACCTCCTCACGTCCCCAAAAATTCCCACCACCTCCCGAGATCACCCTCCGTCCTGGTGTCCACCGACCCCATCAGCTAGTGCACGAAAACCCTCACTTTCCTACTTCCCGCGCTCACAAACCGACGACAATCGGGAAACTCCGGGCTGCGAACCGACCCCCACAGCTCCCGAAAAACAACTGCCGGCGATTCAACATGGCCACTGGGGGGAGAGCTTGCGCATGCCCAGAGCCCCCCGACTCACTTGGAGGCTCTACGCTTGCGCGACCATACTTTCCTGCTCTGCGCCTGTGCAGACTGCGCTGTCCGGTGCGCACACGCAGTCCGACCAAGAAACTCACCGGCGCATGCGCCTACACTACTACCCGAGCCGCGCATGCGCACGCTCCCCCATAGGCAGTCATGTTCCCATCTCGGCAGTCGTGCTTCGGAAGCCTTCAATGACGGTTCGTTGCGGTTCGGGCCGCTCCGGGTAATAATAATAATTGCTCATTTAGGGAGCATAGAACGTGAAAAGCGCGGGATTCTCCAGCTCTCGCCTCCAGTCACTGGACCCGAGGAAGGAAGGACTCCATCAGCAGCTCCTGGTGATGATGTCGGTGTCTGACAAGGGTTTTTATGCATCTGGTGAGTGACAATTATTTTTTTTGACCCAGTGGGCCCACTGGAGCTCCAACGCCGGTCGACATCTTTTGTTTTATCGCAAAATCAGACTTTGTTGTTACTTTCAAGTGTCTAGTGCAGTGTTTAGTGCTTCAATTGGTGGTAATTATCCTGGAAAAATCGCTGAAATCCACTTTTTTCCCCCCGGGTCGGGCCAAGGTCGTGGCATGGGAGCCATTGCTCGTACCAATACCAGGACAAAGGACTCGATTGGGCCAGCCAGTGAGCCCTCCAGGAGGTGAGAGACGTTTTTATGGAGTTCATGGACTTATATCAGACCTTCTGAGATCATTTTATTCCGTAAATGTGCCTCGAGGACGACGACACCGGTCGCCGGCCTCTATTTGTAAACAAGTGCTAGTGGGGACTTTGGGTGGTCTATTGGAGTGTTCAGTGCTACGATTCTCGGTATTTTGTTCGTGTGTCGAGGACACATACTCTACTCCCATTTTTCTTGGAAAAGCGAAGAATATCGAGGGGGGCCTTTCTTTGTTCGACTTCTCAGAATTTATTTTTTTTCTTTTGTTTTATCCTCGTGTGGTGACAGTGAAATCAAGTGTTTTGGAAGTGCTGGTGTGCCCTTGAGGAGTCGTTATTCTGGATTATTACCCAAGGTAGGATGTACGGGAGGTGAAAACGGAGCTGTTGTTTTCATCCAACGCCGGTGAGTTACAACAATTTATTTATTTATTTAAAGGGTCTCACAATTTTTCCAAAATATCCGAAATTTTTTTGCCTCGGGAAAATCACTCGTTAGCCATCCACGTTCACTTTTTCTTTAATTACAATAATAGTAATTAGTCATAATTGATTAACATAGGGCATTAATTAATTTCATTGTTAATTAAACTTTTTAATTTTCAGTAATTAATTAATTTGAGCTGATTATTCAATTCTAATTAATTAATTAGTTTCAACTGATTATTTAATTTTGAGTGATTAATTAGTTTTAACTAATTAATTAATTTTATTGGCAATTAAAAATTGTTTTATTAATTTTATTGTCAATTAAACTGTCAAATGGAAGTGTAAAAATTTTCTTCAAATGTCTCCAATAAATGGAATGACAAATGAACCGGTGGGCCAATTACTGGGCCAACAAAAAAAATTATGAGACCCTAATAATTAAAAATAATTAATTAATTAATTTTATTGGCAATTAAACTGTCAAATGCCAGCGAAGAATTATCTTTAAATGTCTCCAAAAAAAATGGAATGACAAGCGATCCGGTGGGCCAATTATTGGGCCCACAAAAAAAAATCCACGAGACCCTCTTAATTAACAAAAATTAACCAACGCGTCTGGGATAAATTAAACAAACTCACTAATTACATTCGTAAACGTATATTTTTAACATACGATTTTACAATGTTTCAATACTCACATTCACAATATTTTCCACAAAACATTTCTTACATTCGCGTTTTTTTTGTTTATTTTTAAATAAATAACCCAGTACATTAGATTTTGTTTCGTCTATCGTTATCTCAATATGCCAACCGATGGCTAGATTTTGAGCTGCATTTGCGTTTTCCTCTACTTGTCAACTTTTTCTTTTTTTTTTTCGTTTTTTAATTCATTTTTTTTTTTTTGTGTTTGATAAAAATAATTCTATGCGAGTGAGATAATACTTTTATTACTCAATTCGACGAGTTATGAAACTGTATTAAAATACTCCTCATTCTTTCATACGCTGTACACGGAAAAACCCCTCCATTGAAGTATATCAGAATTTTATTATTTCATTTTATAATGGAGTCTCTCTCTCTCTCTCTCTTCGCAATTTTTCATTTTTGGGGTAATTGGAAGGCTGGCGAGATCCGTTGCTTTACAAAGAGGGGGGGGCAATTGAATTTTCAATCAGTTAAATTATTAAAATTGTTACATCTTGATAATTATTTATTTTTAATAGATTAAGGCCGTTGTCTTTCGTATTACCTTCGGTAGTGAGGATTTATTAATTAATATTACCCCTAAAAATTGATTAATCAATTACTCCACTACTGTTGTCATTCAAGGAATGATTTTCACTCTAAGATACTTCAATAGTTAATAAATAAAATGGGAAAACTAGTGGGACTTTTGGGGTGGAACAAAAAACAATCAGTTGGGAAGAGATCTCTGCTAACGATAGCTGGGGGGGGGCTTTTGTTTATTTAATATTGCGATTTGAGGTGACAAATTAAAAGAATTTAATGATAATCTAGGTTCAAGCTGTGCTTGTGGAGGTGATAATTAGAAATAAATTCAGAGTTTGGTGGTTTTTTGGGGGCTGGAATGTGGAGATTATTCCTGGCAATTACTCTCATTCTCGTTAATCACTCCAATCAATCCGTAATAATCTTATAATTTACTAGTAAAATACGCAATTGTCATATGTATTAGGTACACTTAGGTATCAATAGGTTTTTTTTTTTTCCCCCATTTTTTTTAATCATTTCTTTACACTTATAAGCTCATTACAATTATGGAAATATCCCTGTGCTGACTACTTCGCTCTCTCAATTAATTAATTTATCTAGAGGAGAGGATGACTTGGCTTGTCATTATGCCTTAATTATCTGACTAGTTGTCGAGTGTCGCGGATGGACTGGAAAGAAAAATTGTTAAACGATTGATCGGGAATTTAATGTCAACGGAAAATCAAAGTTAGTTTTATGATAAATTATGCTAAGATCCTGGGCTCTTGCTCTTGTTTTTTTCTTTTTTGGATTTTTCACACTCACAATTATCAGTCTTTTCCTTTTTCTTTAATAAAAAGTGACAATTTGTTCGGATATTTTTTTGTTTATTCGTTGTAAATTAATAGCAACTGTTTGCGAGTTGAACTTTTCTTTTATTTTCGGTCTCTTAGGAATTGTTGTTTTTTTTCTCATTCATTTTTATTGAACAAAAAACACTCGGTATCGACGGAAATTTATACACTCAACATTGATTACATCTTAAATTTAAACAAACATGCGTTATATCTATGTTTGTTCGTGGTAGAATATAGAATCCTCATCGTTTGTTCGAAAATTATATTTTGAGAATATAGAACACAAACGGATTCTAATTCAAGAAGCTCAAGATGTGGATCTCCAAATGCTGATGTATCTCGTGATCAAACGATCCAAATTTGATGATTTTTTGTCATTCTCAAGCTCGATTAATCACTTGTGAATGGGATAAAAATCGGAACAATCGACTCAGCCGATCGCGAGATATCGACAATTGATGCTGACAAATTTTTGTCAATCTCCAAAATCTTCTGAAAATTTAAAACCTAAATTGCGATAAAAAAATATTGAATTACTCAAATCGATTATGTCCAACAAATTTCGGTAAATCTAGAAGTAAATATACGTACACCAGCAATTAATCGACTATCTAATCCTAATCGTGACTTGTCGTCTGTATAATTAATAGTTAATTTCTTCACGTTCTCAACTTCTGGTCTGTTGTTTTTTCATTTCATTCATTTTATATCTACGTATAATATTAATTAATGAGTGAGTGTGTTATTAACACACTTCAATTCACAATTTGTGCAAGGACGGGTGAATAAGGATCACTCCAATGAAGACAATTTATCTATACATTATTCATTATTTCGTTAATTACCCCTCGTTTATCAATAATTCTATTATTTTTATTTTTTTTTTTTGGTTCTTTGCCTGTTTGGAGTTTAACTCGGACATTGTAATCATGATTTATCTGACATTACCAAATCCGACTAGATATTTCAATAGTTTAAAATCCTACAGATATAATTCACAAACATTTTTAATTCTATATTTGTTTTATTAAAATTCAATTTATCTTCCACTGTGCAATTAATTCTACAATTATATTTCCAATTGTATGAAAAACAAAAACAAATCGTGTGCAATAAAAACAATTGTTTGTAGATTTAAAAAAATGGTTTTCTACAACTCATGAAATGTGGAATTATGCCCGTAGGATTGTTCAATTAATATTATTAATGATTTAAAAAAAAAAAAAAAAAAGAGTAATGACCTAAAACTATCACACGAACTTACGACTGATTGATCTATCTTTCACATTAATTCGGGATGAGCCAAATGTCATTAAATTTTTCCACAATCTCTTCTCGCTTCACTTCATATCAAAAATAATAATTTATTGAACTAAATTCAACACTGTAGGCCTGCATGAGTTTAACCTGTTCTGCGGTGTGAGAGACTGGCGTTAGTGAGTCTAATCTACAGCTCGTCTGCTCTCAGTTAGCTCATCTTCATGCGTTTTGGTGTGTTGGGGCTGGATGCATCTTGAAATTAAATTAATTATTGTTAAATTGAATATTTGGGGTTTGGAGATCGTCAGGTACTTACCTCCGTTCGATGCCGTCCCAAAGGTGTTGAGCATTTGACATGTTTGATTCTTCTGAAGATTTAATTTATAAATTCGGTATTAGTCGTCGAGAAATTGGGGATGGAGATTATTAATTTAATTGAGCTCCACTTACGTCTCCCATAACTGCTATTGGAGTTGTCCCGGTGGCAATGGCCACTTGGTGCTCGATTAAATAGAACATGTACTCGTCGTAGAGCAGTCGAATCAGGTGGAATGAGCCAAAACTGGCAGCACTTCTCAAGGTCAAATCGCGAATTACCATTGAACTGCAATGGGTATTGGGGGATAAGTGATTATTTAATTTAATAATAAAAAAAAAGAGTGATTATTTGGTAATTAGTACCTGTAGAATGACCACTTGAGGAGAAATTGTCTAGCCGCTTTGGCAAAAGTTGTCTTTCCCTCGTAAGGCTTGAGGACTTGGGTTACAACACTCTTCAGCCAGACCGCCCATTGCTCCAGTGAATTTTGCTGCTGTAAAGTCATCTTGAAGTCTGCCTCCAGCCGCTGAACGACAGTGTAATCGCACTGGCAGACCCACGAGGCCTGAGCAAAAAATTATTCACAGATTAATCTCGTGAAGAGCTGCTTGCTACTCTCAGTTGAATCTCCTCCCCCAAAATGCTCTTCAAGTTATGTCTTCCAAAGTCCCTAAATTGTTTGAGAGGATCATTAAACTCACCTGCTCCTGGACATTATGAAAATCCACTCGATTCAGGTCTGCCAGCATTTGATTAATTTGACTGGAGTTCTGTAGTACAGCTCTAGCGGCCTGCGCCAGATGATTCAATGATGTGTACCTCCTGAGTGTCTGCGCAAAGGCAGAAACAGCTGTCAATTTGATCTGCATCATCTCCTCGGGGCAGTCGTTCATTGCTGTTGTTAGCCATGACTCCAGGCCTTTAGCAAAATTTCTTATCGACTGCGTTAGGGTACTTGGAATTGGTCTCAGGACGTCTGGCATCAACACCTCCACCAGATTCTGGTAGAATGTGTAGTCAACAGTTTTAATGAAATCCTGGACTTCACTGCACTTGCACATCTGGTAGAGCTTGGTCTTGGACAGATATTTCTCCTCCTCGCACTCGTCGCCATTGTTGTTGTCCTGGCTGCGCCAGAATTCACGCCAGAGGCTCTCGACAGTGCCGAATTCAAAATTGAGAACGGCATCGAGAAAGGCCTCGCAGTGCTCACGATAGATACTACGGAAGGTGTCGATGTCCTCGAGGGTACAGTCCTCGGGGAGTGATGAATTGTGGCTTACTACGATCTCTGGGAAGTCTGGTATTGCTCCACTAGCTTCACCCAGGTACTGGTGGTACTGGGGTGTTGTTGTGTTGGTTGTTATGTTTACTGTGCCGTGGGTGGTGGTGTCGTACGTGGACTCTTGCTTCTGATTGGTAAATTTGAAGCGTTTCGTCTGATTGTTGGCTGACGATTGCTGGCGCGATGTGCCGTCCTCGTTCAGCAGTATCAGGGGAGAATTTGGCTTCACTCGGATACCGTAGTAGTGGTATTTGGAATTGCCCCTAGGGGAATTGATTAATCAGGGGTTGAAATAATTTTTTTCTGCGATTTTTTAGAGTAATTTAGGGGAGTCTAAGTCTGAGTCTAAGAGCCTTAAAATATTCTAGTGAGGAGTTTTCTCGTCGGCAGAACCTCTTGGAGGCATCAAATTATTGCTCAGGGAGTTGGATTTTTAGTTTTTGGGGTGGAGGAATTTTTTTAATCGATTGCTGGGGGGGGGGGAGGAATTTTTTCTAAGGTCTTAAATATTCTTGGATGGCTTTTGGCGAGTGGAATTTAGTGGGTAAAATTTGGTGGTCGATTTAGTTAGGATTACCTTGTGCCCAGACGACGGGTTCGCAGTCCTAGGAAAACTGAACGTATTAATTTTCCAAAACTCGCCGCGTTCACTGGATCTAATTTGTTTTCGGAACAATGGCGGAGGTAATGATTGTAGAGGGTGGAGCGCGGCAGGGAGACACCGTCGGCAGTCTCGTAATTCTCCAGGAGCCATTGCACCTGAATTTAATTAATAATCATCATTGTATGATTATTGGAAAAATATTAATAATAATTCAAACACTGATGCCACTTTTTCTCTCTAATACTCTCAATAAAAGTGGATTTATCTCGGAAACTAGAGGTTTTTGAGAAAAAACTCACAAGATATTTTATGCAGAGAATTAAATTTACAACAAATATGACTAATAACAATTTTTCATAGGATCAACGCCGTCCGAGATAGAACCACTATTTAAAAAACTGTTTACATGAATCTTTCGAGGAAATTAAATTTTTTCGTCTCGATAAATTGGCAATTGTCGGGGAAAATTAATTCGTTGAAAGTGCGTTTACTCCCGGCAATTTGATTAACTTCCCCGAGAGAATTCATTAAAAAAATAACTCGATTTTTATTTATTTAATGAAATTCATCGGTTGAATTTCCTCCACTGGAATTTATCACTCTCACTCGTTTTTTTTTTTCTTATTCTCTTCAATTTTTTAAACAATTGTTAATATTAATGTTAATGATATTAAGCAGACGACAAAACCAACGGCATGCAGTAGTAAAAAAAGTTTCTAACAAATGGCGAGTCGATATGGCTTACGGTGGCCTGCGAGACCCTAGTGGCATGCGTCATGTTGGCCCCGGTAGCAGCCTCATCCACGTTGATAGCTGTCCCTCCAGCATTACCACTGATCAAGTATGCCCCGCCACCCCCGCTAACCACAGCGTCCTAGTCAAAACAGCCAATATTGTTTTTTTTTCGTCTTCCATTGGTTTTTTACGCACTTAGAGAAAAATGAAAAATAAAGGTCTCAGGCAGCCCCTGCTCAGAGCAAAATTCTTGAGCTCTCTTGAGCTCAAAAATGCTCCGTCTACTGTCAAACGACCCGGGGGAAAGTACAAAAAAAATTGGAGAATTGTTCATTCGATTTTTTCAATTTAAAATGCCATTTTGAAATTGTCAAGTCGTAAATTAAATTCTCGAGAGTTCGGGAGCTCATAAAAATCTCAAGAATTGTTTGAGAACTCTATTTTTGTTTTATCAGTGTAGATGCTGTTAATATTCGGCAGTCAGGAAGCGGGTAATTATGGGTGAATGGCTATTATGATGGGCTTGATTAAGATGAGTGCATTCAGTGCCCCGAGGTATTTCGCGTTGAGGGGAATTCTTAGGTTTTCCAGTGCCAATTTTATTATCAACTTCTAATGGTTTTTTTTTTCTATTCTTTCTTTGTACTTACCGCACTCTCGGTCTGGGGACTTCCCCGGGCCGTTGCGGCTGATATCAGAGCGTGAGTCGCTGGATCTCCATCGACCACACTCTGTTGTATCAGGTACGTGCCATTACCCTGGGACAGAAGTTGATTTGTTGTTGTGTTGGAGCCTTGTCCAGAAACCTAATGATTATGATGAAGTTAGGGAGTTAAGGGACATTAATCGAGTTTCCTAGGATTTGTTAAATAGTGAATGATTGGTTAGATAATTAATGATTCGGGGAGAAAATGCCTATTGATTTTTTCATGTTTATAAATGGCTAATTATCTCCGTAACCAGTCCTTCTGGAGGAAAATGCCACTAAATCATTTTTATAGGACATTTAATCCTCTTGAAATAAATCCTTGTGACATTTTCTTCTGAAAGGACTGTCTCACGAAATAAATGACGATTTCTCTTTGGCACTGGCTCCTACTGGAGTTGGGGGGAGGAATAAAGCCACCAGAATTAGAAGATAAAACTAATTATTTCACCTACTTGAGCATAAGTTACTGGTGTTGTTGCTGATGTGTAGTACTGACTCGAGGCCGGGGTGTACATGGCTCCTGCCTCGCCGACAGCATACACCGGATATGTCCTTAAATATAAAAAAATCCCAAGTTATTCAATGACAATTGTTATTTTTTTTTTTATTACTTCTTATTGCTCTTACATCTCTCCATTAGCAAGATTATAAGTTGAACCATCTCCCTGGACGTATTGAACATATGTGGGATGGGATCCCGATTCAGACCCCACAGCTTCAGCGTCACCGGACACTGAAAATATATTTTTTCAATTTTATACATTAAAAAAAACCTCCAAGGGGCGGAGCCTCTCGTAATTGGCGAGCGAAGCGAGCGAAAGGGGCGGAGCCGCCAGGGATTGGCGAGCGAAAAGGGCGGGGCCGCGCGGGATTGGCGGGCGAAGCGAGCGAAAGGGGCGGGGCCGCGCGGGATTGGCGAGCGAAGCGAGCGAGAGCTCTTCGCCCAAGTAGTATTTTTTTCCAGAAGTTATACTCAAAAAATACATTAAAAAATTTTTTAAGTGAAATAGACGTTCACCTGTTACTGTGATATAATGCGGCGATCCGCTGACAATAGTCCCTGTTGATGTGGACGCAACGTCCGAGTCAATGAGGGTATGTTGTCCCGAGTGCGTTGTATTCACAACAACCTGTGCTGTTACGTGGGCCGCTGTGCCCGATGAACCATTGGACGAGTCTGCAGCTGTTTCCAATGGATCTTGCACCACCAGCTGCGGACATTATTTTCAAAAAAATTCACCTCTCGTTATTGATCCCCTGAAGAGTCATTTTTTTGTTTATTCATTAATTATCGAGACGAGCTATCTAATTCTCATGGGTTTTGAACAGTTATCAGAATGGTTCCGCGGAATGGGAAGTTATCAGTTATTGATTTTCATCGTTATCTCATGAATTTTTAATTTTTTTTTTTTTCAAATGAAAGCTGAACAACATTAGACAATAGCTTTTTCGATTTATTCTTTGACAATTGCTGTTGAATTTCTATTTAATTGGAGATTTTTTTTTTTTCGTCAACGAGACCTTGTATGAAAATTAAATTTCCCATCTCGTTAAATCGTTAATTATCTCGGTAACGAGTGGTTCTAGAGGAAAAAGCCACAAGAAATTTCACGTGGAAAATTTAATTATCTCAAAAAACATTCTCGTGCCATTTTCTCGTAAAAGTACTCACTGGCGAGATAATTGCAAAATAAAAATTCAAGTAGAATCAAGTTTTTCAGCAAACCAAAATTTTCTCAATCCCCATAAATCCTTGATTATCTCATCAGGGATTGATTTGGGGGGAAAATGTGACGAGAGATTTTTTGAAGATAATTAATTTATCTATAAGAATGGTCTTGGCACTTTTTTCTCTAGCCCTAGTTAAAACGGAAAAAATCATGGGTAAAAATTAGAAGACACACCTGTATCGGTTGAAGATTATTACTGTTCGATGGATCAGGACTGGTGACAACAGTTATGAGCTGGCCCCTTGTACCCTGGCTCTGTGCAACACTAACACTGGCACTTGTACTGGACGTTGTGACAACGACAACGCTCGGTTTACTCTCCGTCTCTACAACTGTAGCATTACCCCCGCCATGGTTGGCTGTTGTGGATGCTGCTAAAGCGTACTGAGCACCAGTTGTAGTCATGGCAATGAGTCCCTCCGGTTGTCCCACTGTTCGCAATATTACAGTTGCCTTTGGATTTCTAGGCGACGGGACTCTGTAACAGGTAAAAAGAGGTGGGAGGGGGGAGGAATGAGGGGGAAGACTGAGAAAATCGGTGAATCAGCTGGTGTACAGCCTTTCAGCATTAGCTTCCACACGAGAGATCAGGAGTCTCGGTTTTCTCCCCTCTCTCCAGCTCTCGTGGGGATGGGGAGACAATCGTAGGTGGAGAGATGGATTTTCACAATGAGAGCTGGGGAAAGTGTACTTCAATGAGTAATTGAGCCCTCCCTTCCCCCAAATTTTAATATTATCCACGACCTTAAACATTAGCTGATGACAATTTTTTTAATTACAAAAATCAATCAATTTTTTCATTACAAAAATCCATCAATTTTTCAATCACAATAATTCATAATTCTTTTAATTACAATAATCAATCAATGTTTTAATATAGTATCATATTTTGTCAATAAATTTGTTGTTATTAATCACTTGAACTCAATGAGAAATGAATGAGAATTTTTTTTCCTCTCAATCTCTTTTGGAATTTCTCCCTTTTCTTCTTTTATTTTTAATTAATTAATTCAATTTCTTCAATGAACACAAGATTTTTGTTATTATTATTGAGACAAAAATGAACATAGTTCGACAGAATTTTTCTTCAGAAAATAAAATTTTTCTCGTGAAAAAAAAAAAAGTCTCAAAATCTTCAGACGAATTCAGATCCTCTTCCCCCAGGATCTCAATGACCACCCACACTCGTTTGATACATGAAAATTGTGCGTTCGTTACCTAGTTACAGGTGCGCGTGGCAGAGCATTTAATAATCCTCGGATCAAAGGGGGGAAGACCTAGCTAGGGGGTAGTTCTCGTTTAATACGGCCCACAGGAGTTTTAGCTTACCCCTCAGCTCAATTTCCCCTTTTCCCCCGCCGGCTCGCGTATTTTTCTGTACCTCTTGGAGTAGCAGGTACCAAACACATTATGAAAGCATGGGAGAAGGTGGCAGGGGGTGGAGGAGGGGAACGATGGAGAAAACATCCGAGGGGTTGAGAATAAAATGAAACACGCGTAGCCGATGGGTAATGAGAGCTGTTGAAAGGGGGGGATGTATGTACAAATTGGGAATTACGGTACAGTCAGACGCAATTTGGGAATAACAACGTTAATAATCTCTCGATAGAATGTCTGAAGGGATTTAATGAATTATGGGAGTGATTTTTGAGGGTTTTCAGTGGGAAAAATAAATAAAAATTGACGTTAATTTTGGGGGGATGAGCTGGCCTTCAATTGCCCTTCGATTTTTGATTAATTGGAATTTATTTTAATAATCAGGGGGAGATTTTTTCTGGCAATTCTTCAGTTCTCTGGCGTCTTGGGGGTTTAATTATTGGGGGAATGTTTTTTTTGGTTTTTGCTAGGGAGAATTGTTGGAAGGGGATCTTGGCCAGCTACTGCGGGGGAGGATTGGAGCTCCTGTTGGGCGAGGAAAATGTAAGGGAATTTTTGTGGGAGACTGGGGAAAATTCAGTGATAATGGAACAGATGCATAGGGGAATGCCAGGGAAGTACAGAGTTCGTTGATCACTGCACCTGGACTGGTTATGCCTGGCTGGTGCCTGGTGGTACCCCTTCAGCTCAACTTTTCACGTTTTCATTGCAAGTGTCGCGAGCCACTCGCTGCCACACCAGGTGTTTTGGTATTTTCTTGGGTGGAAAATTGGGGAGAGGGCTCGAGACTTCGGGATAGGACAGGAACTGGATATTTCGGGAATGAAAGTCACTAGGGGAGACATCCATTCCTATCTTCCATATTTTTATTGGCAAAGTAACGAGAGAAGTTTATTATTATTGTCTCATATTAGTTTTTGTTGGTCATGATTTTTTTTCCTTTGGGAGATGGGGAGGAAGATCAATTGAATTGTTCTTGGGATTATTTTCAAGCGAGAAAGACTTTATTAGAATAATTTTGTCTTAATTGTGTTCATTTAGTGTCCTTGGAAGGGAACCTTTTATGAAGAGTATGGGGATTGTTCTTTAGGCAGTCGTTTTAAAGGAAAATATGACAAGAGCATTTTTCTAGGGAATTAAATTTTCTATAAAAATGATTTGTCATTTTTTTTTGTAAAATCACTCGTTACCGAGATAATTAACGATTAACGACATGAAAATTTGATTTTGTTGGGGAGTGAAAACCTAAATTTTTATTATTCTTTTGCATTTATCTTGATAAATTACAATGATGAGGGAATATCTCTCTTCTCCTGATTTTCCAAAATTGTTACTGACCCTCATCAACCCCTGAATCTCATTAATTTCCGAAAACATCTGCTTCAACAACTCGTCAGTTATACCCGGAATGAAAATTGAAAACGGAGTAATATCGATATTGCCTAACCCCACGATCCGATTTTGATAAAAGACCTCTCATTCGAATCCCCTCAAAAAACCCGACAAAATGACTCAAAAAAAATCAAAATTCACTCAGCCATTGTCGAGAAATTGCCAAAAATCTTCCCCCCACCCTTGCGAAAAAATTCACTCCAAGTCGTGCAGTTGACGCTCGACAATCAGACAAACTCCCCTCAAAATCCCCTCAAAATTCTCCAAAAATCCAGCAATATCTCTCAAAAAACGACATTACCTCACTTTTTGATGTCCCACGATGTTGTTGGTTAACTTGAACACCTCCGAGGGTTCGTCCACTGGGCAGAAAAAAAATTTTATCCCCACGAAAATGTCTTTTGTTATTCCTCCTTATTGTCCACTGATTGTCCTCTCGGTTGATGACGTATCCACTGATCACCCTGGGAAATTCCCGTTAAATCACGAGAACTTCCTCCACAAATTGAAAATAAACACTTGGTTTATTTGTCGTTTAATATTAATCTCACGATTAACAAAACGAGACGACCGGTTCAGAATGTCAGTTGTCTACTGCCCTGCGGTCTCCTTGACTACGGCATCACTGACCGAATCACCACCACCTCTAGACCCTCCGAGCATCATCTGCCATTCCCATAGCCACTTCCGTTGGTCCAATCATTCCCCAATTGTACAAAACAAAATGCCCAATTTTTTTACCTTCACGGAGGCCTTTCCCCGAGTTCTGGCGAATTTTTTAGTCAAGAAGTGTCTGTCACTGGGGAACTATATTTTCGGCAGACATGTTTGTATCACTGCGCGGATACTACTCGTTCACCTGGAGTTTCTGTCCGCCCGCATCGAGATGCCACCGGGAATTGATGGAGAGGAATTCTTATTGTTCGGAAAATTCAGAAAATCGCCGACTCGATAATTGTCGACAGTTAATTCTTATTAAATTTTTTTTCTTACGATTTTTGGGGATTCAGGACTGATGCAGATGTTTGAGGGAGGAGTGAACTGTTGGTGGCGCTGATGACTGGGTTTCATCATTTTTTTTTTGAGCCATTGATTGGGTTTTGAATGAACATTCTTTTTTTTTAGTCGAGTGGAAAATCATTGTCTGGTGGACTTTCCCAACCACTGAATTTTCTTTGTTCTCCATTTCGCTTAATTAATTTTTTCATCGGGATTTTATGACAGCCTTCTCCTTAATTAATGTCTAGGATTTTTTATCGAAGATCTTTGGACAGAAATGGAATTGGAGAAGACGAGAATGCCTGCCAAAGGATTTAGAATTAAATAATTTGATGAATAAACTCTGGAAAAACAATTGAGTAATGTCGGTTTGGAAATTTTTTATTCATTTCTCTTCAATTGAAAATAGTTTTTAATTTTTTTATTTCGTTTTCCATTCAATAATTTTTCAGTAGCGCCAGGTTTGGTGTGGAAACTGAATTTTTTATTGAATTTCTCGGTAATTTACCTCTACATTTGCCTTGAGATTGTTACGCAATCCACAAATGTCGGTAATTTAACTGGATTTCCCCCCCACTCTCGCGGATAATTCTACGCCAAACAAACGTTCTGTCAACGGTTCACAGTTGTACTTGTGTTATGGCCCACTTCGAGTTGATCCAGTGAAATTGTTTCATATTAATTTAATGGGAATAGCGACAATAGTTTATTGACAATAGCGAAGATGATGACCCCCAGTGAAAATCTGGGTGATGATTTTGGTGTTAAAATTGGAGATAATCATTCGAAAATACCCGAGGTCGGTACTATTTCACCTGGAACCATCAAAAATGAGTCTCGTGAGCCAGACTTTATGTCCAATTACAGTACATCTGTCGAGGGCTCAGTGGTAATTACAAAAAAAATACTATTAATCCCTCAACAATAATTTATTAATACTCCCTCAAGAAATGATGAGGTGGAGAGTCTTCTCAAATCCTCAATATCTCCCGATCAAACGATCCGATTGGAGCGACTGAGGGCTCATTTTAAAGAGGGAGAAAGTGCCCTGGTTGTGTAAAAAAATTGGAATTTTTCACTCTGCCGATTCCGAGATATTCAGGATTAAAGCCGAGTTCATCTATTTTTGAGGAATAATTATTGGTCGTTGGGAAGTGTTAACTGGATTTTTTTTTCCAAGGTTGCATCACCTTCAATTGACAGTTTTTCAACTCTACCTGAGCAAGACTCCTCGGATTTTCAACTCGATAACAGGGACTTGCAAGTTAAGATTGATAATCCACAGAAGCACTTGGAGACGTTGGAGACATACATAACATTTCGCATAACGACTCGGGTAATGACTGCCGAATTTTTGGGAAGACTTTGGAGTTTTATTTAATTGTCTATTTTCTACAGACTACGAGACCCGAGTTTGAGGAGTCGGAATATGTAGTTCGAAGACGATACAATGATTTTATTTGGCTGAGGCAGAAGCTGGTGGACACATATCCATCTCATATAATTCCTGTAAGAACACATCAGCCGAATTACCATTAATTATCTCAGTACTGGGTGATCTCAGAAAAAAAAGTGCAAG
Organism: Psyttalia concolor; assembly: GCA_030522845.1. Classification (NCBI taxonomy): domain Eukaryota; kingdom Metazoa; phylum Arthropoda; class Insecta; order Hymenoptera; family Braconidae; genus Psyttalia; species Psyttalia concolor. The sequence continues at coordinate 73,337 of JAPYZM010000011.1, read as the reverse complement.
AACATTTTTGTAGAGAATTTAATTCTCTAAACATAATGTCTTGTCACATTTTCTTCTAAAATCAATTCCTCACGAGATAAATGTGCAATTGACAACGGCGGATTTCGTTGAGTTGGAAAATTTTTCAATGTCGATTGATTTAGTAATTTATCTACTATTTTATCAACAATTTTCCATTGATTTAATTTCTGGCAGTCGACAGATGTTTAATAATGTCTGAATTAATTGGTCAATTTATTCTTCAGCCAATGCCGGGTAAACACTCACTTCTGGCACAGCTCGATCGCTACTCAAAAGAATTTATAATTGCAAGAATGAAACTTCTTCACGTTTTTCTCAATCGAATTGTCAATCATCCAATTCTCAGCTGTGACAAAGAGCTCAAGGGCTTTTTAACAGCTAAGCCCGCTGAATTTTCAATAATCCGGAAAAATCGTGGCAATTTTGGGGGAAAAATGGCGGATTCCTTTCAAAATATCGCCAGTACTTACTCAATTAAACAGAAAAATGCGGAATTCGAGAAGACGAGGGATTATTGTAATTCATTGTGCGAAAAATTGTCTCACATTGACAAGATAAATCATCGAATACAGAAGGAGAGGCAAGGTAATGGATAAAAAAAAATTAACTGAAGGGAAAACCTCTCAATTTTCCATTTTTTTGGTCAGAATTTTCTGGCTTTTTTTGATGAAATTTTTTGATTATCTGGTGAAATCATTAATTTATCGTGCAGAATATGTAATCGAGCTTCACCAGTTGCATTCTATATTTACCCAATGGTCAGCATCTGAGCCAGAATTGTCGCCACTTTTGTTGACAATTTCACGGGCCATTGAAGCTAATGGATCAGCTCATCATAAATTCATGGATAATGTATCTGCTAGTGAGAGGGAGTACATTGCTTATGTGGAATCAGTGAAAGATGCATTGACAAGACGGGATAATATGCAACTGGAGTACGAGCTGACGATGGATGAATTGTCCAAGAGAAGATATGAGAAAGATCAGGTATGACATCTCTACGTGTCACGCACAAATCCATTTATCTCAATAGGTAACAATTTTAGAGTAAAATGTCATAGAGCACTTTTCCCTCGAAATTTCCGGGCCTTCAAAAAAGGTCCTATGAAATTTCCTCGAAAAACCTGTCGTTCCCGAGATATTCACAAAAATACAAAGTCTTCTAAGAAGCTGAACTCAACATTCTCAACAAATCAATTCTTTATAAATAAAAAAACATTTGGATTCTCTGACTGAATAGTTACTGGACTCGACGAGTAACACCCCAAGGTCCCAGGGATGGAGTGGAACCCTCTGGAAGGGGGAGTCGCGTGACGATAAACTCGAGAGACTCGGTCAGACTGTTCCACGTCTGGCTAAACGCTCGGAAATACTTCAGGATCGTCTGGAGTGTACCAATGAAAATCTCAGGAGTGATGTTGATCGTTGGAACATGGAGAAGCAGTCGGAGATTAAGAATATGATGATCTCCATGGCAGACAAGCAAATTCAACTGTACGAGGATTGCATGAAGAGCTGGGAGAATATTCTAGTCAATCTCAAGTTCGATGGAATGACCAATGACATCAAACAAGTTGAGAAATCCAAAATTCTGGCGTAAATCTCGTTAAATAATTTTTACGCTCTGTGTTAATTGTTTTCTAATGTCACTCGTAGCCTCCTAGCCTCGTTGTGTTGAGTTATTATTACTATTAATATTTTTTTGCCGGTTAATTTGTGGAGAGCACGAGACGAGGGGTCACTGGATCGTTGGAAGAATTCATAAATGGGACCAAATGTCGAATTATTTGGCGTGGATCGTAATTAATATATTCAATCACTGACAATCACTTTTAGTTGGTAGTGACAGAGCTGGATTTAATGAATAATTAAATAGTTCAATTGGGGAAAAATGATAAACCGATTGAAATAATTTTCATTCAATTATTTTCTTCTTTTCTCGTCGTCTGTACGTCGTTCGGGTAGAATAGAAAAATTAAAATTCAATTATTGAGGGAATTACTGAATTATCAATCAACTCGGTATATCATTAATTACGTTGTTTAAATGTTTATATCGCAGTTGCCAAATAATGGAGTTGGTATTGTTGCAAGAGTTGGGGGAAATTAAATAAAATTGATGTCTAATTCATTAATGACGAAATCAATTTCTTGTTCCTCTCAGTCTGAGCATAAACAAAAGTCATTATCTCATAGCTCATTATTAAATTTATAAATATCATTTTGTTTTTTTTGTTTTTTTTTTTCCTTAAATAAAGGGAAATTCATAATTTATGATGATCTTTAAATTTGTCAATTCGTTTAAACTATTGTACTTCAATGATTGGAGAATTGGGGGGCAATTTCTTCGTACTTTCAGTCTGGTCCTGTCTCATCAGGTATTGCAGTCATGTAGAGGGAGACCAAGTTATCCATGTCCAGAATTTGCACTAGGGAATCGGCTGGAAATTGAGAAAAAAAAAATTTATTGGATTTTAATTTGAAATTTTAATGGGAAAAAATGAAAATTGAGGGGAATCGTCTTAGACTCACTTGAGAAGCTCATCGAGTGCTCTAGAAACCTCACAGGTCTTGCATAATGCTGATTACTCCTCTTCCTCAGTAATGGCACTAGATAACGCGTTGGATTCCACAATGGGCTCGGGGTTGTGGATATTTCCATTCCTCCATTCTTCCCTGACTTCTCTGTCATCGGGAGTATGTGAGTTATTTTGTATTGATTGGTATCGATGTTCCATATGTATTTGCAGCCTGCCTCGTACATCTTTCTCTCCTGCAGACTGTGGCCAATAAACATTATCAATGGGCTAAACTAATTAATACAACATTAGCATGAATTACGAAAACACTTTCAGTCAACTTGACGATTCTTTTGTGCGTGGAATATCTACGCAACCGAGGCAGATGGCGAAAATTTTGTTATGAGCTTTTTTGTAGCTCTCAATTTGCTCTACAAAAAATGTTATGACGAAAATGTCGCTATCTTCTTTAGACTCTGAGATATTCATTGATAAGTGATTGATTGTCAATGTTGACTTGAAAGGTTTTTTAATTTTTTTGGTTTATTAATTATGGATATTGGCTGGGTAATTATTCAGGTAATTTTACCAGTTGGGCTGTTTGCAGTACTCGCTGGCCTGGATTTTCATTATTAACAAACAAATAACGTCTCCGGTTATTGAGCATACGTCAATTATTTCTATATCGTAATCACTACAATGCCAGTATTTTTTCTTGAATCTCCGGCATATCCAGTCGGCGATGTGATGGGAAAATGTTTCAATATCGAAGCTAAATTGATTTATCGATACGTGAGGTAGGGCCTGAAACGAGTGTCAAGAATTAAATAACCCAATTCTACAACGGACCGAAAAATTCGTCATAAAATCGTGGTTCATAAGCAATTAAAAAAAAAGACCTCTTTATTTTCGCATTTATCTGGAGAACGAGTGGTTCTAGCGCAAAATGTCTCATAACATTATATCTAGAGCATAAAATTCTCTACAAAAAATATCTTGTGACATTTTGCGCTAGAGTCGCTCGTTCGTCCAGAAAATCCATCTAATCTTTGACTTATCATTAGTCCACTCGGGGAAATGAAACAAAACAAGACGATAAGTAATACATAATTACCATTTTCTCGGCTTTACCATTACTAATCATCTGCATTTGCACGTAACCCGAGCCATGAACATGCATTGGAAGCACACATTGATAGCTGACGTATCCCCCGGTCTCGTCATCCTCAACGTCAGTGATCACAGATATCATTTCGTCGTCGAGTTCGATGTAGCTCCTCTTAAAATGATTTGTGCATTTAATCGCTGGCTGGGGGATGAAAGCCCTCGGCGCCAGGGGGGAATCATTGTGCGTCACTGTCATGTAGCGATCGCGAGAGAACATTATGTTGTACATTCGTTGGTTCAGGCTCAACGGTTGGAGAACTGTTTTTCCTGTTTTAACAATTTAATTATCAATTATTGCCAAATTTTCATCGGTTGAACAGCTGATTCCGGGCCCGCAAAATCCCCAATAATTTTTTTAATTAATTAATAATAATATCGAGACTCGTAATGATGAGAATAATAAAAATTATGAACAACTGGTTGGCCCAGGAACTTGAGTAACAAATTTCAGCTCCACTACCTGACTCGATGGGCTTGAAGCCCCCGTAGAAGACCTCGACATTTCCATTATCCTCTGTCTCACTGTCCTCATGCTGAATCTTCTTGATCCCGGAATAGGCTGGACTGCTCTCACGCGAGGTGTAACGATGGAGTGAGCAGTAGCGATGCTCATTCTGATCGCGAATATGCTTGAAGGGAATGATGTTCTCGGTGTCCTCGGCCTCGACCCTGAACTCGTATTTCTTGTCGGCGAGTCGTCGCTTCCTGAAGGAGCTCAACTTTTCGCAGGTCTCCTGGGTGTCGTCGGTGAATTCGTAGGCTTTCTCCGCCTCCAGGGTCAATTTGTGGGTGGCACGGGTGCGGGGCGGGGGCGAGTGGAGGCTAGAGCGTTTACGGGGGCTCGGGTGACGGAAGGAGGCGGTTATTATTGGGGGTGACATGAGACGTGGGGAGCAGGGGACCGGGGATATCGAGAGAATGTGAAGGGGTGAATTTATCGTGATATTCAGGTCGTGAGAGGTACCTGGCTGGGGGGAGGCTGGACGTTTGCGAGCATGAGGGTGACTAGATTCGGTTCGGGTGCGGAGAATGTCCGAGGGGGGCATCAGGATCTGACTCTGGCGTGAGTCCGTTGGAAGTCTTTGGGGGGTTGATCTGGAATTTTTAGGTTTCATCTGAATTACCAAAGACTCTCTCGAAAATCTCAAATTGAACTGCACGAAGGGACTGTAATTGACACTCTGGAGAGACTCGTGGAGACATTTTAGACTGTCTTGAGATTAAATTTATCTTCTAAAGACATTAATCAGAAAAGAATTCAATTTGAGCTTCGACAGTCAACCTGAGTCACTGTAAAATCGTTATTTGACAGTTTGGAAAATTAATTACGTGGAGAATAAAGTGAGAATTACCTTGGCGAGCAGGAGGCGTGTTTGACGAGAGTTATGGACTCACTGCCAATGCTCAATTCCTGATTGACATCGTCACAAAAATCCTGAAGTATCTTGTCCCTCACTGAAATTGATTTCTGTTCATAAACACTGGGGGAATTATTTTTACCGCACTCACACTCATTGACATTAGAACAATCACATGATTTATTGAGATCCTCGGTGTATGCTGATACTGGTGATGCGTCTGATGATTCAATTGTGTAAAGTTTATCAGACAAATTGTTGTAGGACTCGGTCCTGGTGTCGTCGAGATCATCAACATCACTTGTCTCAAGTGGCACCATATCCCCGATATCACTGGAATTATTGCGAATATTTTTGCGTTTAGGTATGAACAAGTCTACACGAAGAACGTGGAGGAAATTTCCTGTATTCACTACCACGTGATTCTGATAATTTAGGCAGACTGATGCACGAAATCGGGGGTAGGGGGAGATTACTTCGTAGGTTGTGTGGACGGTTAGGCCGTGGAGGAGACAATTGCAGCGGACACAGCCGTCCCAGTTAGCAGCCAGTTCTGTTAAAAATTGGATTTTGTAGAATATTTTGGTGAATTGGTTGAAGACAATTGGTTGAGGACAATTGGTTGATGACAATGACATTAAATTCTAACTATTGATAGGGGATTTTACCTTCTTCTTCATAAGATGCTGCCACTTTAGCGCACTCTCGACAATTACTTAGGGGTGGTAATGTTGTAATAGTCACGTAAGCACGATCTGTTGTCTGAGAATTGCCCCAGTCGGCGTGCAAGCCGTGTATTACTATTTTATTTCTCTCCATCGGCCACTGGGCAACAACAATGTCCAATTCTTTGCTGATAGTGTAGCTACCGAAGAGGGTTACCTCAGCGACTTTTCGGGCTAAACGACTTGGTGAGAATGCCCACCAGTGTAACAAATATTTGTACAGAGATCCATTGACTCGTAGGTCCATGCTGCAGGTGTAAGTCAGGAGGAACTGGCCGCACTGGGTGAGGCCCATGACAATGTGGCTGAGAAGATATTCAGTTGTTCAATTAATTGGACTTTGTCTTAGGATTACCTGGGGCTACAGCAGACAATTGACAATTTGTATATTTATTTCAATGGGATTCGATTGCTGAGGGAGTTTGCCGGAGTTAGAACTCACCGACTGGAGTCTAAGAATTTTTTCTAGGCTTTGGGGACGTCTAATTCATTCATTCATGAGTCAATTAATTTTTTATCGGCTGGGGACTTGGCAATTTCGGGGAATTTGTCGTGTTATTTAACAAACAATGAGGGGAGGAGAAAAAATTGTTGTTATTTGGGGATTCAGGTGGGCCTTGAGGACATGATCTTGAGAATTTGGGGGGGGGATATTCTTTTTAAGTAATCCCGAACTGAAAAAAAATTTTAATTGTCTTTTGCTGGACAGCTTGACAGATTTTTTTGAGATTTCTCACCCAGCCTGGAGTGCAGACATTGGAATGACATGCGTGAGGGGCAGATGACCCCATGTTGGAACTTTCGTGAATAATCTCTCCTCTGGGGAGTAGTTGTGCTGCGACAGACATCCCCTAATCTATTAAACAAATCAATAATGAAGTTATGAAATTAATTATCAACGACCGAAGGAGACAATTGATGGACTCAAATTGTGCTAATTAATTTTCATTGTAAATTGATTCGGGTCATCAATTCTGAAGTGACTGAGGTCTGCGAAAATCGATTGAATGTCGTCCAAAATTAATTAGATTCTTCCCAATTAAATCCGGGAGGACTGATCAATCATATTTTCAATCAGTGTCAGTCAATCGTTGCGGAGGGTGTCCAGGGGAATTGGAGGCGACTTTTCAATAAAAATCCTTGATAACAATTCTTGATGGTTAATTGACACTGGACAATTGTCGGTTGAAGGAGGTAGAGCTCTGAAATGAATAATCTCTCCTTCGATCGACCACAGCATTATTTTGCAAACACAATCTAATGAATGAAGTTTGAGGTTATGTATGGGTACTCACTTCTCTGGTAAATAGTTTCTTCAAGAAGTGTCTTCCACTGTTACTTCCATTATTTGTATTTCGTTGTCCAACAATAACAAAACGTGCCGGACGCTCTGCGGATATATCGGTATCGGATAAATTGTCATCGGGATACTCTGAGGTAGTATCGGAAGACGTTGTGTCCGCCATTTTTAAATAACCATTGATGATTTACGGGGAATTGTTTTCTTCCGCGAAAGTCTGGGATCATGAGTTGGCGTAGATTGGAAGATGAGGAAGTTAGGGTGAATTGAGGGGTTGGAGTGGGGTCGATTATCAGACTAGAGGGGCATCTGTCCCTGTCCAGGTCATGGAGGACAGATGGAAGAGCCAATGGCAGAGGTGATGTCGAGGGAGAGGAATTTACCCAGAGCAATTCTCTATCTTTTTCTCACTTTACCGACTGTCACCAGAGGAATTCCCTAGGTATCGCTGATATCCTCGAGCGCTAGGTGTCTTTTGTCCAATGAATTGGACGTTACACGAACTAAGATCTTCCTAGGGTCTGGAGGGATCACAATCACGACTCCAGCAGCTGGAGCAACAACAGGGGCCACATGCCCTTTCTCCTGATTGTCTCGGATTGTGATGTCGGTTTTTGGGGATTTCTCGAGGGCTAGAGGAGACAGTTGATCAAGACCAGGCCCATCGGGGTCCTAAGGGCCCTTTTAAGTTCTCTTCGAGCCCTCAGGAATCGTCGACAGTCCACTTCCTGCACTCCTGAAGCTCCTGACGCTGCTTTTTCGTGGAATTAACCAACCACTTCCCTGATGAGTCTCCAACTGGAGATTCTAGTCCTTTTACTCCCTCTTCAAGTCATTGGTTAATTAGTTGGTTCATTAATTCGTCGACCGATTTTTTTTAATGCGAAACATCAGCGGGAAATACTTTTAACAACTGCTTTACCTCAATTTTTTATTATTGAACAACTGAGAAGGCTTTTCTTTCAATTTTTAGAATGCTTTTGATTTTTCTTTTTTACTGTTTCTACTGAACATTGAGTTTGACTTTTTGGGGCATATTTTTTATATCAAAACAAGGCCCGTCACGTGGGGCGCAGGATTTTACTCGCGCCTGCGCTCCTCGAGGGACAATGGCGCATGTTGAACTCGTGGAGGACATAACCTCAATTTATTTCCATCAGTGAGGGGACTCACATGGCGTAAACATGACTCGAAAGGGGAAAAAATTGTTGAAAAGAAAGTCTGAGGATGTGAAAATTGAGGAGAAAGTGGCTTGTGAAGTGGAGAATAATGAAGAGGATGAGGTGGTGTCTTCTAATCAGGTAATTAGACATTCAATTAATTATTCTGCTGTCAGTAGTTGTAGTCAAGATCGTCTGGATCATTCAGGCGACAGAAAAAATTGTTGAATTATATTTTTGTATTGGAAATTTAATTGAATGAAAGAAAAATCTACAGGACTCTGGAGCCGAGGATCTACTCCCCGAGGAGGAGGAGGAGTTCGCGAACTCCGACGACAGTTCGGACGACGAGGGCTCGGATAATGAGCCCGAGGACTCTGACGAGGAGAAAGACGAGGTTCTCTTTGACTCGGATGTCGAGAGTGATGAGCTCTCCTTCGAGAGTGCCTCATCGGCCTCGGAACCCGAGGAATCAGATGACGAGGGGAAATCAGAGAATTCTGACGCCTCAGAGGCCTCTGCAGATCCCTCAGTACCTCCGTCCAAGCCCTTGAAGTCCCAGAAAGCTCAGCAAACGAAATCAAATCCTTCCAAAATTCCCAATAAATCCCTGACAACCCCTGAAAATTCCGCGACATCAAAACCACTCGAAGACGAGTACCATTACGACTCGTCCGACGAAGAGGACGTTCGCAATACCGTCGGCAATATCCCCATGAAGTGGTACGACGACTACCCCCACATTGGTTACAATCTCGATGGAAAGAAACTCCTGAAGCCAGCAAAGGGTGATCTCCTGGACAATTTTCTCAAGCGAATGGAAGATCCGGACTTCTGGAGGACAGTTAAAGATCCAACTACAGGTCAAGACGTGATACTAAGTGAGGACGACATAAATCTCATCACTAGAATTCAAAAGCAGAGAATTCCAGATGCCCAATTCGATGATTATGCACCCTGGGTTGAGTACTTTACCTCAGAAGTGATGAAAACACCACTAAGAAAATTTCCCGAGCACAAACGTTCATTTTTACCCTCAAAAAATGAGGCAAAACAGGTGTCGAAGCTCGTACATGCCCTGAAGATGGGCTGGATAAAGTCCACGGAGGAGATGGAGCGGGAGAGAGCCGAGAAAAAGAGAGAGCCACAGTTCTATATGCTCTGGGAAACTGATGATCAGGCTGAGGAGATGAGGAGAATTCACAAACATATTCCCGCACCCAAGAGACACTTGCCCGGTCACGCCGAGAGCTACAATCCACCGCCTGAGTATTTGTTCGATAAGAAGGAGATGAAGTTGTGGAACAAGTTGAAGATGACACCTTGGAAGAGGAAACTCCATTTTATTCCCCAGAAATTCAAGTCCTTGAGGGAAGTCCCTGCTTATCCAAAGTTCATCAAGGAGAGGTAATTATTATTATTTGGTCTTAATGTAGGACTTCAATCTTCGGTTGGGGCTGAGTCCTAGGCTTAAGGAAGCCTCTTTCATTTTCATTTTGGCCGGATTGAAGTGACGAATCGTATTTTCTTTCTAAATTGCCATGAAAATTATTTTTCAATCCTCTTCATAGATTCCAGAGGTGCTTGGATCTTTATCTGTGCCCGAGAGCCCTCAAGATGAAGCTCACAATCGATCCTGAGGTGCTGGTGCCCCAGCTACCTAGTCCCAGAGACCTCCAGCCCTTCCCAACGACAATGTCAATGGTCTACAAGGGCCATACGGACATGATCAGATCCATCACGACTCAGGGAAGAGGCCAGTATTTTGCGTCTGGTGGTGATGATATGAATCTCAGGATCTGGGAGATCGCTACTGGCAGATGTGTCAAGGTCATTCCCTGCGGGGGTATCATCAGGTGTGTCGCCTGGTGTCCCAATGAGGCTGTCTCTCTTATCGCTGTTGCTGCTGATAAGAAAGTACTTCTTGTTAATCCTGGTGTGGGGGATCATCTGGTCACCAGTAAAACTGATAAACTCATGGCAATTATTCCCGAGAGCGATGTCATTGTTAGCGAGAGGGTGAAGTCTGCTGTCCAGTGGGAACAGGCTGAGGGCGAACTCTGGCAGAATGGAATCAGAGTTGTTCTCAATCATTTTAAGATCGTTAAGCAAGTCACTTGGCATCCCAAGGGCGATTACTTCGCTACTGTAATGCCAGAGGGGCAGAATAGGTCGGTTTTGATTAGCCAATTGTCGAAGAGGAGGTCCCAGATGCCCTTCAGCAGGCCCAAGGGCCTCGTTCAGTGTGTTCTGTTTCATCCTATTAGGCCTGTCTTTTTTGTTGCGGTAATTACGGATTTTTATTGTTTGGGGGAGGAATTGGGGGAAGATTGATTGAATTAATTTTTTGGTCAATTGCAGACTCAACGACACATTCGAGTTTATGATCTAAAGAAACAAGAGATGATTAAAAAATTGTTGTCCGGGTGCCAGTGGATATCAACAATGGCCATTCATCCAGGTAAGTTATTAAATAATTACTCCAATGATTAATTGCCAGGGATTAATAATTAAGTAGTTCATTGCATACATTTCAATATATTTTGTTTTTATTTATTTAATTAATAACTTAGTCAATGATTTTTCAGCTGGTGATAATGTACTCGTTGGTACGTACGATCGTAAGATGCTTTGGTTTGACATGGATTTAAGTACAAAACCCTATCAGACATTGAGATTGCATGGTACTGGTGTGCGTGGAGTGTCATTTCACAGGCGTTATCCTCTATTTGCCTCGGGTGCTGATGACAGAGGCCTCATTGTCTCTCATGGAATGGTTTACAAGTGAGAATAAGACCTCAATTGTGTCTTTATAACTGGAAAATAATTGTCTCATTTATTTATAAATTTTGTTTCTTATTGCAGCGATCTTCTTCAGAATCCACTCATTGTACCTCTCAAGAGGTTCTCCAATCATGAGGCTCACAATGATTTTGGCATTCTCGATGTCACTTTCCATCCTATTCAGCCTTGGGTTTTCTCCGCGGGAGCTGATGCCACCATTAGATTGTACACTTAATTTTCAATAATTTGTTTACATGAATTATTATTCTCTGAGGTAAATAAATCAATTTTACATTTGTGAGGATTTTTTTGTCAATGTCACTGGAGTCAGTAATTGCGTTTCTCGTTGTTTAAACAATTGTTCTTGCGTCTGCGATTTGCGAAGATGTTAATTAATAATTTCATTGAAAAAACAACGTTTACTCTGTCTCACAAAAAATTCCATGATCACTGTATTCTCATCGTTAACGCCTCGTCCGGGTGGATAGGAAATTAATTAGAAAATTCTCGGCGTAATTAGGGGACTGGGGAATGCCCAAGACACTGCCACTCGGGCTCACCGCAGTCGCAGATTCTTCCAGCGGGTCTGACTTGAAAAACACTGACAATTCCCCTGCTGTCGTCAAATCTACAGCTAATATGTAAATCATGGATTAGGAAAGTGTAGAATTGATTGGACCACCGCTGCCTGAGGTAGACAGATCTTGGATCCTCCTTGAGAACATTTTCAATGGCTCTCTTCTGCTCATCGGCCTTGTCATTGACGATTTCGTTGAGTTGTCTGAGAGCTCTCTCATTGAAAATAACAGACAGAGATCTGGAGCCAGACTGGCTGATCCAGTCGGGCACTCTCACTTGGACGGGCTCGAGGGCCTCGGCGCCTTCGTTCAGATTCTGTAAACTACTGGCACTGATTCTGGAGGTACCAGCAGGGATTCCCTGAATATTAGATACAGTCTGGGAGGGTCTCAGGGCCTGGGACTCGAGTCCTTCCTCGCCATCGGGCGCTTCTCGCACTCCCATTCTCACTGGGGAGTTGTCGTGCCTCAGGTTCAACATTCGTCGATTCAGGAAGTCCATGTCAGTGCCGCAGACAGTGCTCGGACCATCCGCACCGTCGAGCAATCGAGAATTCCTGGGATCGTCGTCTCCAGGCGCTGGAGGCACTGGAGGTCCTGGTGGGACTGAGGAGTTGGGAGGATTGTCGGCTGAGGGGAGCAAGTACTCGGCCTCCAGAGGGGCTGGGAAGCTCTCGGGATTCGAGGAGCCCTCGAACTCCTCCGCCTGGAGCCTCAGCGCCAGCTCCTCGTCCCCGGAGACGTCTTCTCTCGGTGGAACACAGAATATTTCACCGTTTCCCGGGTGATCTTGCTCTTGTACCTCGTCAGGTGTTACACTTGCCTCCAGGAGGAGGTGCTCCATGTGGAGAGGATTGTCGTATTGGGGTATGTAGGGCTTTAGGTCCAGGACTGGAGTACCGTCCACTGTGTCCACTCCCGAGAAGACGATTGTGTTACCCTCGATCTCCAGGATCTTCACTAGGCTCAGACCGATTGGGCAGGGACGATGGGGGGAGCGCGTCGAGAATACTCCGGTGCGGACGCCGTTCAACCGAGGAGGCGCGACTTTCGCCCGGATGTGCGTCGACTCGTTCCGGTGGAAGTGGAAGAGAATCCTGGAAGGAAAGAATTTTTTTTTCTCGCGTTTTTCTTTTGGAGGCCCCGGGCTTTTTGGAAAGTACTCTTCCATAAAAATATTCGAAGAGAGGGAAAGGCGTCTTAAGCATCTCTAGATCGCCGTTTCGTTGGCCTCAACAATAATTTGAGATTTTTTTTTAATTGAAAGAAGGAACAATTTATTTCCTCACTCACCACATGTGCGAGAACTCCTGGAGTCCTTCTAACGCGTGCTCTGGATTTGTGAAGACAGTATTGAATAGGGTAATCCTGCCGCACATGTCGCGACCGATCCCCGACTGCCTCGGGGTCGCTCTTTTACTCGGGAAGCCGGTGTTAATGACTCCGATGGGGGTCATGGAGATACTGGAGATGTCCAAAGGCTGGGAAGTGGAGGTCGTTGGCTCCACGGGAGTTAGCTCGTCTCCTGGAGGGCTCTCTCCTGACTTGAGGCTAATCAGCCTCTTTATACCGTTCACATCTTTCTCGAATACGTATCGGAGGCTCTTGATTTGTTGTCTACAAGTGCAATAACAAATTTGACGTAACAACAATTGGAAGGCAGTGGAAATGTCTACATTTTTTACTATTTCGGGTTTATCTTGTCAATCAGTCGGTTTAGGCGAAAATGTCATAAGGACTTTTTTGGAGAGAATTTAATTTCCCGCATAAATGATTTATCACTTTTTTTTCTAAAGTCACTCGTTACAAAGATAATTAACAATTGAGAATTCGCATTCTGAAGTTGAGTGACAAATAATCCAGAGTTAAATAATAATTTCGGTAATTTCTTCGGATAAATTTAACAGGTCAAAAATGGAGACATTTTCTCATTGTTTCGCGGCTAATAATTATTTAGGAGGCGCGAGTAAACAATAATTGAGTGTAATTGGTATAAAAAAATGGGGGATCTCATTTGAAATTCATCAAAATTGGGGAATTCAACGGACAATTTTTTTTTCTTCTTTCTAATTTACCAATTAGAAAGTTTAGATAGCCCTTAATTTTTTTTTATAAAATTTGACATCTGTCATTTATTTATTTATGAAATATAATTATCACCTCAAGTTGTGAATTTCTCGGCGTGCGGTATGCAATTGTCCAAGGATGAACTTGGGATCCACCGGCTGGTCCCCCCGAGAATTTATCGACTCCATCATTAATTAATTAATTAATCGGCTGCGGCATCTCTTGTTAAATAATTTTATCCTTTTATTTGTCCCTTTAAAAGGCGAATTAAAAGTCGGATTATTGTTAGCAGTGGTGATGTCCAGTCGGGGGGAGTTTCCAACGCGAAATACTTCCGGCGAATTCTCATGACAGGTGGCAATGCGCAAGCGTCCCCTGGACGAAAGAGGAAATGAATTTTCTCTTTTCGTTTTTCGTTTCCGCAGTTTGCGTTTGCCACTTGTCGAAGACCGACGTTTATTCTCGTGGAGGGGAGATTTTTTTTTTTGGAAAAATATCAATTTTTTTTTGCCACCGAGACCGGAAAATCCGAGGGAAATAGGTAAGACATTTTTTTAATAGTTAATTATTTTTTAAATAATTGTGGTAATAAACTAACGACTGTTGCGAGTTCGATATTAGTATTAGCAATTTATTTAAATAAAAAAATACAGAGTATTGCGAAGATATGGATTGAGGGCTGAATATTGTTTAAAAATATGTCGAGGGGTCATGAATAAAAAATTGTTGAGGAGACATCCGAGGGTGACTCATCCGATTTTTTGTTATTGAGCCTTCCGTATGGATATTCCACTGAATAATTGCACAATTAATAAATTAATTATAATAAGGAATGTCGGAGATATAAATTTGGATGTAGGATTGATAATCACGAGCTTCTGACAAGAACAAACGATTATTGATAAAAATTACACTAGTCAATTCACAAAATTTATTCTAAAAAATTACAAAACTTAATTAATTATTAAAAAACGCTGAGTATTGCTTGAAAATATGTCGAGGGATCATAAATGAAAGATTGTTGAGGAGACATCCGAGGGTGACTCATCCGATTTTTTGTTATTGAGCCTTCCGTATGGATATTCCACTGAATAATTGCAAAAAACGATATTACAAATTAATAATATGGAAAACAAACGCTGAATATTGCAAATAAATTAATGAGACAGTGGTCGTCGCCGAGGAATGAAATATTAAATAAATTTCACTCGACAAACAGAATTGTTAAATATTTTTCATAAATTTTTTTGTTGCAGCCGCTTCCTGGAGTACATATTAAATGTAATTATTAGTATAAAATGTAATTAATTAGGAGGTGGTGTACTCTGTAATAAATCAATGAACAATAAATATGTTTGAGCCGTTGTAACTGTTGTCAAGCAATTTTTTTCTGACCTGGTCCCCAGGTAATCCCACCGGTCATTCTGGAATATAAATTTCCTGAGCATTCCAGAATAACCCCCCGGGTTCCTTCGTCCTCCGCTTCCTAAAACTCCCCGAGGGAGAGTGGCCTCCGGGTCTCTCGGAATTTAATCCCCCTCGCAGGGAAAATTCCGCCGGGGTGACGGATTTTCCGAAGGCCCGGATTAAGCGAAGGGGCGGGTACGGGTTCAGGGATTTTCAGGTAATTCTGTAATTTCCCTGAAGGCCTGCATTCCCAAGCGTATTTCATCAATCCCAGCGATTTACATTTATTTATTTATCCGCTCGCTTTCACACCAACAATTATTATTAATTAATTTCCCCAAAATTTGCCAACAACAGAAAATATTCCCGCGAGCGACCGCAGCTTTATTTATTTATTTATTTAATTATCGGAAGATAAAGCCTCTCGTGCAGTTCTTGCGTGTTAATTTCCTCTCGTGACTTTCTTTAATAACAATTGTTATTAATTAATTTCGGTCTGGCCTGGCACATGCGCTTTGATTACCAGGACTGCCTGATTATTGTGGACAAGAATAATTAAGTGAGTGTGAATAATTGAGTGAGTGGGAAATATTAAAAAGTGGTTCAACAAAGAAGACATTCAGCGGTTGAAGAAGAATTATTGGATATACAAATGAAAAGTGCAAAATAAATTACGTTAAACAAAATTTGCCTGCTTTCCCCAGCCCTGGCGCCGAGAGTCTAGACTCTGAGGTACTGAGGGAGGAGTCATACTGGCCTAGTCCCATTGTCGTACGATAATGACCTGGGGGTAATAAACCCTAAGTGCGGGCGTCAACAAATCGACGTTTGACGTACCTGCTCCCCCGCTGACTCCTACGAGCCACCTTCTCCTCGGTGACTGGAGTAAATCCTCGGCTAATGTAGTCCTCAGCGTCACCTTGACAGTCAGTCGTGCCTGAGAGTTCTCCAGAGCCAGATAAATGTCCAAAGTCTACACTCGAGAAGTGTCACATCCCCTGGGGAACATGAAGTCACCGAGGACGGATACATTTACCGAGGTAATTGTTGCCGATTGAATTTAATTGATAAAAATTAATTAGCGAAATTGTAGAGACTACAAAAAATATTCCGCTAGTTAAATATTTATCGTTAAATAAATTAATAAAAATTCCCGCAGAGAATGATGAACAGAACCTCCTCGATGACCCTCCTCCGTCGACGAAGGATCCTCCAGTCGATCGAGGACACCACCTGGGTCTCGTCATCGCCGGCGGGGCCGACCGCGTTGGAAGTCCAGATGAGGACCTTGAGCATAGAGAACCCAGTGAAGAAGCCGGTAGAGAAGTCTAAAATGCTTTGCGAGCCTGAGGCCAGTGCCATCGATTCCAGTGTCTCCGAGGGTTCTCCAAAGGCCAAGAGGAGGTATTGTCCACCGGCCATGGAGTCCACCCGGATCTCGACGACGCCGCAGAGTCCCGAAGTGATAACGAGGGAACTGATACAGATCGAGGGGACGATTCCGCCGATTATCGTTGGGCCACCCGCGAAGGAGGAGAGAGTACCCGAGGAGGTGGAGATATTCCCTGGTGACGTCCCCGTCGGCAATCAATTGAGTACGTCAAAGAGTAATTTACATGTGGACGCAAGTCAATTGAATCCTGAGGAGAGGACGCCATTGATTAAGAGAATCGCGAGGTTCTGGAGTCCAAGGAGACGACCCGATCAGAGAAAAACGGACCAGGGGGGGCCTGATCAATCGATTAAGAACCAGAACGTCTCCAAGGAGGCAAGAGATAGCACGTTAAACCGGAGTCTCTACAGATCATTTTCCCAGAGGCTTAAGAAGGTGAGGCTAGAATTGAATAAAATTAATTAATTAATTAATCTAAAAGTCAATTTATTTATCAAAGCCTGATTAATTGCAGAGAATCCGAGCAACAATCATAGGAGAAAGATCAGCTGAGGCCGCCACCCAGAGCAAGCCCCAGAGTCATCAGACGTTCGATCAGGATCGAATGGAGATGCTGGAGAATATTCTGAAGCACATGAAGATCCAGCAGTGTACAATTGAGCAGGCGAGCAAAGCCCTGAATGTTTGTCGAACGAATAAAGAGTTCGCTGGTAGTTCCGAGGAGTTGGAGTCCGAGCGTCTGCTGCTGATTGCTCAGATTC
The DNA here is from genome assembly GCA_030522845.1 of Psyttalia concolor. Taxonomy (NCBI): domain Eukaryota; kingdom Metazoa; phylum Arthropoda; class Insecta; order Hymenoptera; family Braconidae; genus Psyttalia; species Psyttalia concolor. The sequence continues at coordinate 56,098 of JAPYZM010000011.1, read as the reverse complement.
GCAAGCGTCTGCTCCAGCAGCAGCTGCAAAAATTGAGCAGCACAGCAGATGCAATTGCTCGGACTAAGGAATCATCGGAGCCGACGGAGTGGGCTGAAGTGACTATTGAGAATATTGAGTTGGCTCTTCGCAAGGACTCCAGGCGAGAATCATTGCTGGATGATCCGGCCGAGTGGTTTCTTGTTGTCGTCATCGAGGGAACTAATGTCTGGGCCAGTGCTCCTGTTGTTCGTCCTGTGGGTTCGATGCTCCTCGGTCTACCGAACTTCCTGTGTATTGTCGACAACTTGAGACCCAATTTTAGGATTAGTATTGAAGTTTACAGTCTTAAGATGAGGGTTGGAGGTGTTGGCAGTGAGGAGGAGAGGAATTACACGCTCAATTGTACGTTGAACCGGACCTGGACGTACCTATCGCCCTCGAAGTTACTCAGACGAGCTGACAGATCGCCAAGGGCTCAGCTTAGCCAGCCAATTCGCTCGACGTCCTTCAATAAATGTGGACAATTAGAACTGACTCTTCGGGATCTCACTCTGTCCTCACCTTGGACACTGTCAGCAGTACCTTCTGACTCGATTCTTCGGGGTATTATTGACGTTAATCTCTCCTGTAAACTTCATCTCTCGAGCTTTCATCAGGGCTTCCTCAATTTTGGAGAGAAATCCGGGGACTTTGTCAGCTGGAACAGACGCTGGTGTGTCCTGAAAGGATGTACTCTTATGTTCTGGAATTATCCGAGAGATCAGGAGTGCAAGCCACCGATTAAGATCATTGATCTCATGGAGTGCTGCTCGCGGAGGATCGCCCAGGTCGACAGGGAAATCTATCCCAAGCCCCGAACGATTCTCCTGGAGATTCTCAGGCCCAGAGAACCTGGGGATGTTGATGGGGTCCTCATGAAGTGCAGAACCACTCACACAATCCAGAGGTACTTGGCCAACTCCAGTTGATCATTGTCTTGCTGAATATCTTGGACGTATCGTAATTTTTATTTTTTTCCGCAGGTACTTGTTGTCCTTTGATAATAAAAAAACTGTAGCCGACTGGATGGTGAAGCTGAATAATGTGGTCGTTGCCCTTGGGGATTGGAACGTCAAGCTCATGAAGAATATCCACAAATTACCGACGAGCTCGTCACGGCGAACGTAGATTTAACGGTTTACGGGGAATTTATATTGTTTATATTTTATAAGGAATAATAAACGCGATATTTTCATTGGTTACAGGAATGAGTTTAAGTTTGCTTGACCTTCTGCTAGTCCACTGTTTATTTAAACAAATTATTTTGCGTGTTTAGGAGCTTTGAAAATTAACGATGACAATTAGTCGTCGTTTTGACGTTGCGAGAGCAAAAAAGACCGACTTTTTGGGCTACCTTGGCCCTCTTTTCATCAGAAAAGCCGTCGCGAATCCCATTTTTTAATGATCTTGGCAACCTCCGTTTTTTAGCGATATCTCGCTCTTAAAAATTATTGTAGGGCATTCTAGCGATTTATTTGTTTGTTTGTTGTTGTTTCAACTCATGACAACTCAAATATTGGCGGCAGTCGAGGCGCCGGTGGCAATTGCCCCGAATTAAAATGTTTTCGGCGGGGGTAGCATCTCCAACGGTTCCCTCGTTTTGTTTACATCCAGTTGTGCTCCGATAATTCTCCAAGCTGCATGTGACCACCCAAAATGGAGACGGATTATCCCAGCACATTCACCGAGGTTTGTACGCCAGCAAATTAGTCTGAATTAATTTTCCCAGACGATAAAAAAATAATCAGTTCCAAAATGATGAAAATCTATCAAGTGAGCTCATCCTTCACCTTCGTTTTCGCGAAAAATCTCGGAATCGCAAGGAAATAGTCTAATTTTGGTGATGACCTTTTTTGTAGCTCACAATTCTCTTTACAAAAAAGGTTCAGTCATTTTTTTCTCTATCTGCCTCATACTCCGAGATATCCACATATTTCATTCCATCCAGAGAATGCTGAGAAGGGCCTCGACGAGGACTCTCCCCCGCAGGAGGAAAATAATGGAAGCAATAAAAGACGAGCGGGAGGTGCAGCCGGTGATCGTCGACCCCATCGACAGGGGTTCCTTGGTTTCCCTGTCGACGGAGATTAAGGACCTGGAGCAGAAGATTGAGTCCCTAGAGAGGAAGGATCGACGATCGCTTCCGGAGACTCCGGAGAGCATTTGTCCTCCGTTGTCGGGAGTCATGGAGGCCAGGGAAACCCTGTCCGAGACCAGGGTAATCGAGGAGAAGGTGGCGGCCATTGGAGAGACCCCGAGGCTCAAGAGAAGGGCTCGTCGACCGATTATGGAGTCGACCAGGGTTTCTCTGACGACGAGCAATGACCCCACCACTAGTTCCACTACCAGGAGCCCGATGCAGGTCTCAAGCACCATCTCCTCGATTCAGGTTGGTCTGCCGATGGATTTCTGCCGTACAGAAAATGAATTCATTGAAGAATTGTCGGAATTCATGAGAATCGAATGAACAAATTAACCTCAAACAAATCCATTTCTTCTCCAGGTGGCGGAGAGCCGAGAGGATAAGGTCCCGTACGAGGTGGAGAGGTTCCTCGAGGACGCACTAGGGGACGAGTTGAATAATACAACTATCACTTATGGGGAACAGTCGGGAAAGGAGAGGAGTGACTCCCAGTTCAATGCCAGTGAATTAATCTCTGAGGACAGAACCCCATTTTACAAGAGGATCACGAGAGCCTGGACTCAGAGGGGGACTGATTATTTGCATAACGCGACGTTCTCGTTGGGGGTGAGGAACACGAGTACCTTGGACAGGAGCGTCAGGCTGTACAGATCCCTCTCGGAGAGGATTAAGAAGACAATCCGAGCGACACTTGGACGAGAGAAATCACCAGAGGCTGTCCCACCGAGTGATATCGTCCACCAGGTCTCCTTCGATGAGGACCAACTGAACTTGATGGAGGACATCCTGAAGCACATGAGACTCCAGCAGAGTATCATTGAGCAAGCGAGCAAAGCCCTGAGGGTCTGTCGATTGAGTAAAGAATTTGCGGGGAGTTTTGAGGAGGTGGAGTCCGAGCGTCTGCTGCTGATCGCCGAAATTCGGAAGTATCTCCTGCAGGAGGAACTCAAGAAGCTCAGTCGCAACCTGAAGGACACTACTCATGCCAATGAATCGCTGGATATTGCAGAGAGCGCTGAGGTCACTGTTGCGAATGTTAATTTGGCACTTCGCGAGTGTCTCAGGAGAGAGCCATGGTCTGGTGAGCCTGTCGAGTGGTTTGTTGCGGTTGTTATTCAGGGGACCAATGTCTCGGCGAGTTATCCGGTTCGTCGGCCCGTCAATTCGATGCGTCTGGAGTTCACGAACTTCGTGGCTATTCTCCATAATTTGAAGCCCATTTTTAAGATTGTTCTCAAGATTTATACCCTCAAATTGAAGTCTGGAGAGGTTTATAATCATGAGGACAAGTATCACATTGTTCATCCGGGAATGGAGAAGACACTCACCTGTCCATCGCCAAAGCAATTACTCAAACGAATTGAGAAACACACGTCGCCCAGGACTAACACTCGTTCGCAGGTGATTTTCTCGTCGTCTTTTGTCATGTGTGGACAGCTGGAGCTGGGACTTCCTGATCTCAGGCTGTCCCCGCCCTGGCCACTCACTGCTGTCCCTCATGGATCAATTCTTCTTGGTACTGTTGATGTCAGTCTCTCCTGCAAGCTCTATTTGTCAATCTGCCATCAGGGCTTTCTCAATTATGGAGAGGAAGCCGGGGGATTTGTCACCTGGAACAGGAGGTGGTGTGTCCTCAAGGGGAATATAATAATGTTCTGGAATTATCCCAGGGAACAGGAGGCCAAACCACCTGTCCAGACCATTGATCTCGTCCACTGCACGGATGAGAGGATAGCAGAAGTGAACAGGGAACTTTGCGCCAAGCCCAGAACTATTGTCGTCGAGACGGTCAGGATGAGGGAGGTGGGGGATATCGATAGCATCTTGGTCGCGTGCAGACAGACTTATACAGTGCAAAGGTTGTTATTAAATTGATTTCATTTATTTATTTGTAGATTTAATTTTTATTTCGGTTTTCCTGAATTCTCACACGGTAAGTAATTAATCAAAATAACTCTGGACAATTCTAGTGCAGTTCTAGGGAAGTGGTCTGCTGAAAAATGGAATTTTCTCTGTTGCAGACATTTATTATCGTATGACAGTAGAAAAGATCTCAATGAGTGGACGACAAAGTTGAATCATGTGATTTCTGCACTGAGAGACTGGAATGTCATATTTATGGCTGAAGCCCCCAAGACTCCGATGGTTTCTGAGCTCTGAAAGTCATTTTTTAACATAATATTTTATGAGAAAAATTCAGTTATGCCCTGAGTTAGGAGAAATACGTACAAATAAATAAAATTGACAATGCTTTGTGCAGCTTGACATAAATAATGTATTCCTTAATTTATTTTTACAACATTTTCTTCATGTGGAGAACTTTCAGGGGCTGTCTGGGGACCCCAGGGAATTCTCTGGTTTTATTTTGAAGTTTGGGCTAACCTTACGTGACCCAACAACGTGACAAGCATCGGATATTTTCCCCTGCACCTAGTGCAGTTAAATATACAAGTGTTTATTATTTATTTGAATTCTGCTGAATCTACATGCGTTGTTTGTATTATTTATCATGGATTATAAGGCTGAACAGCACGACGAGATCGAGGCACTCGACTCCATTTATTCGGGAGAATTGCAGAGTAATTATTTCATTTCTTATTTTACAATTTGTAACCTTAAAGAGTTCGTTGAGGCCTGGTTAATCAATTGTCTTCAGTTTTGTTGGTTTAAATCAGGGAGAGAACTATTATTTTAATTATCAAAATCCGTTGATCCTTCGTCCTTGAAGTATAAAGAAATATTTAACCTCCTTTGTCGTCAAAGAGTGACAGAAAAAAATGGGAATTACATTTCAATTCGTCAGATTTTACTCCTCATTTCGGAGATTATTCCTCAGGCTTCAAAATAAGACTGGATTTGTCCAGGTGGACCCAGTGGATCAAAAGATATTGATAATTTAAGATCTTTCGTCAATACTGGAGAATATTCTTTCAGTTCTGGAGACCGAGCCCCACTACAAATTTGTCCTTCAAATAAAATCCGAGGAGTACGAGTCAGATACTGAGGACGGTCTCGCCTGTCAACTGGAGTTCACTTACACTCCTAAATATCCAGAGGAGCCTCTGCTAATTAAGATCGAAAATCCTGAGAATTTTGAGAGCTGCAATGAGCAACAGCTGATTGATCATCTTATGGAGCAGATGCACGAAAATCTGGGGATGGTTATGGTATTCACTTTGGTCAGTGCAGCCCAGGAGTGGCTCAATGTCCAGTGGGACAACATCAAACTCAAGAGGACAGAGAGAGCTGCCAAGAAGTTGGTGGAGGAGGAAGAGGCTGAGAGAGTAAAGTTATATTTATCAACCGTTGCGCTTCTACATTTTTTAATTATAAACAATAATGCAGGGTTCAATTGTTGCGTTTTGGTTAAATACTTTGTTTTTTATTCAGAAAAGATTCGAAGGGACGAGGGTGACGGTTGAAACATTTATGAATTGGAAGAAGAAATTTGATGAGGAGATGGGTCACACCAGACGTCGAGAGCTGGCTCTTCTACAGGGAAAGAAATTAACTGGACGAGAACTGTTCATGACTGATAATACGTTGAATCAATCTGATCTTAAATTCCTGGACGACGGTATTTTTGACACTATTTTTTACTGGATTTTATCTGATCTAGTTTCTTGACTTCTGTCTATCCTCTTTATTCCAATTCTTCTTCACTGTCATATGGTTTTATTATGGCAGGAGATGCTGTCAAAGTCGACGAGAGTTTATTCCAAAACCTCGACGATCTCGATCTCGACGACAACGACGACGACGACCCGGATTACGATCCCCTGAAAGACTCAGGTGATAGCAACTAGATCACGAAGCAGTGGTCCAGGTGAAAATTCTGGAATTGACTTACTCTTATCAAGATATTCTCATCTGTAATATAACGATTTATTCGTGTATGTTTTTATAGCGAATGCGCAATAATTATGTAAATATCGAAAAAAAAAACAATTTGCGTATTGGATTATCATCAATTCATGGAATTGAGATTTTTTACCCCTTTTTTTTAAACTGAATTATCTCGGTAACTAACGATCGGAATTGGGTGAATTTTATTTCATTTTTTAGATATTTTTTTAATCTTTAAAGTGCGAAAAAATCATAAAAATTCACTCTGCCAATTTTGAGTTATTCACGATTGGAAAGAACAAAATTTCAACGATCAATTTTTTGACTCATCATTTTTATTACAGAACAGCCAATAATTTACCTAATCGATAACAAAATTGACGTAAAAATCATTTGTTACGATGGAATAAATAACTGTTACACTTCATCTGAAATACAAGAATTCACAAAGTTCTCTTAGATCACAATCTCATGAGGTAAAGTAGTCATGAAACTCTCAATTATTCTCAAAGTTGACGGCATCAACAATTAAGTACAGCATTGAAAAAGGCTATGAAATCAATGAAACGCCGATAAAATATCCAGCGTTAATACATATTACACTGACAACAATAAAATTCTGAAAATGGCATGAAGAATACTTTAACAGACGTATTTTTATAACTTTCGTTCGCTCTCCCGTAATACTTCATAATTTGACTAAATCACTCGTGGCAAGATTGTTTAGATAACGTATCAATCAAATCGATCGATCAATTAATTCAATTAATTCCCAGGCCAATTGTTCGCGGAAAATCAACTCCAAAGAACTCTCAACTGGCAAAAAAAAAAACTGAAAAACAAATCCAAAAATCTCCACAAATTCGAACAAAAAAAAAAAATACTGAATCGGATACTGAAGTTGTCTTTCCCAATAATACAATTAGAGTGAAGAAATGATTCCTTGAGTTGGTGATTTGCGGCAGTTTATCACGTAGAGTTTCCCCGTTTTCCTCAGCATCAGCTGATGAGTTGTAAATCCACTCGTTCGATGACTCGATGTGTTTTTTTTTCTTTACAAATGCTTTAAATTGTGACGGATTTCGAGATTCTCCCTGTAATAGAAATGCTTGAAGTGACTCGAGGTGAGGCTTCATTGGAGACTTCTTCATCGATAATTAATGAGTAATACTTACTCTGGAAGAACGCGAGGTTTCGCGTAGTCCTCAGGCCACTCGTAGAAATTGGGGAGAGGGCTGTCGTAGTTGGCGTCGTACATCTTCTCCATAATGAATTTTTTCTTGTCTTTGGGTTCGGGATATTCACTAGCTAGTCCACCTGTCGGGATGATTTTCCATTAAAAAACTAGCCCGCGACTCCAAGGACCCCTAATGAATTCCATCAACGAACAATTGAGCCTTGACAACCGCCCCAAATGTCCCAAAAAAAAGCCCGTCAAAGTACCGAGTGTTTGAGACGAAAATAATAAAAGAGAAGTGGGTATTTCCACGGGAATAATAACCCCACATCCTCCAGGGCGATGGTATTCGTCTCACGGCAGGAAACCCGAGCACGACTTCCCAAACGAAAAGAACAACCGATCCAATTACTCAACATCTACTCACATTGGCCGTAAGCGTATTCAGCAATTCTAACAGCGATCTCGATGGAGCACTCCTTGATGGTCCCCAGAGGAGGATAAACACTGCCTCTAGCCAGGTCGGCCTCGGTGACGTGATCCGCGACGGTCTTCGCGGAGATCAGGAACAAATCCTCGGTGATATGATGAACGCCCGTGGCAATAACCCCGAGAGCTATTCCAGGGAAGATGTAGGCATTGTTTCCCTGGCCGGGTTTGAAGACCTTCCCGTTGTATTTCACCTCACCGAAGGGCGACCCCGAGGAGAAGACACACCGTCCCTAAGAAGACAAATGGAGAAACCAAAATATCAGCATGAACTCTTAAAAGAACGGCATCATCCTCTGAAAGGCCTCCGAAAGGCCTCCAATTAATCCTACGACCTCTAGGTAAATTATCCCCTGGCATAGTTTGCGAGGAGATCGTCCGGAAGTCCGCAAATTCGTCGCACAATAGACTAATCAATTCCATTAATCAACAATTACGTACCTCAGTATTGTCATACGCCTGCTGTGCTGTGCACTCAGCCTTGCTGGTGGGATTGCTGAGGGCGAAAATGAGCGGCCTCTCGTTATTCTTCGCCATTTCCTGAAGTACCTCAGGCGTGAAGGCCCCCGCGGCGGCCGATGCACCTGATAATCATCAGCAGAGATCAATAAATCATTCCCAGACGAAGTTAATGTGAACCTACCAATGAGACACGTGGGCTTGACTTCCCTGACAACATCCAGAAGAGTCTTAATCTCTCTGTGGTCCTTGGCATACCACACTTTATGCCCATCCAAATTACCCACTTTACGCTTTTCCGTTAAGAGCCCATCGATATCCATCATCCAGACTTTATCCCTGGCCTCCTGTTCCGTGCAGCCGTCGGCCTCCATCGCTTTCACACACAAATCGGCGATTCCGATGGCAGCCTAAAGCCAAGAATGTCACTTTACCTTCCTCCATTACTAGTCTACTAATGATTTTAACGAATGACTTGACTGATTTGGTCACAATGGGATGAGGATACTGGAGATAAGTGGAAGATTAGATACCTCACCAGCGCCCAGGAAGACGAACTTGTTATCAGACATTTTTCTATTGGTAATTCTTTGGGATGCCATTATACCAGCCACCGCGACGGCAGCTGTTCCCTGGATGTCATCGTTGAATGTGCAGTATCTGTCGCGATATTTGTCGAGGAAACGGAAGGCATTGTGGTTACCAAAGTCCTCGAACTGTTGGAATGATAATGAACGATGAGTTGAGTGGAAAGTGAAAGTGAGAAGGATTTGGTAAAGCATCGACTAAAATACCAGACCCACCTGGATCAGGACATTCTGTCCATACTTCTTCACGCAAGCAGCCATGAACTCATCGATGAGCTCGTCGTACTCGGCCCCCTGACTCCTAGGTTTGCTGAGGCCAATATAATGAGGATCATCCCGAAGCTGTTCATTATTCGTCCCCACGTCGATGGTAATTGGAAGACACTGGTGGGGCTTGATCCCGGCAAGAGCAGTATACAGAGCCAATTTACCAACGGGAATGCCCATACCGCAAGCACCAAGATCACCAAGACCCAGTATCCGCTCGCCATCCGTCACGCAGATGGCGCGAACTGCTTGCTCTGGCCTGGTGAACGCAATCAATTAACAGAAGAATAGTTTCCTCCAGTTTTTTTGAGTCATCTGGGGCTTCCCATTGAGACTTAGACGGCAGAAGTCTAAGATCTGGCGGGTCTGGGGGCTAGGGCCAGAAGACTTCTGCGAAGTGGTTTCTGCAGACAAGATCTCAATGGAAACCACCGAATGTCCCAAAAACCAAAGATTGTAGGCCCTTCTCTCATGAAAATCTCGACAATTTTGTACTGACCAATTGTTAAGGATCTCATAAATATGTCCCTTATCGTAAATTGTTATGAAAAGTCCCCTGGGCCGTCTATAAATAACCCCAAACTTCTGGCAGGCAAGACCAACGGTCGGTGTGTAGACAATGGGCATCATCTGCTCGATGTTCTCGCTCAGGAGTCGGAAGAACAGGCGTTCGTTCCTCTCCTAACACGTCGGAATGATTTACGTCAGATTAATAAACAATATGGTGACACTTGGACGTCTTTTAGCCTAATCTTTTATCTTTTAACTGAAATGTGAGGTTAGAATGATCTAAGACGCTCGGCGTTTCACCTGGAGCTCCACGAGGTAGAGGTAACGATTCAGATCCTCCGTGTACTTCATCACTGAGGCCTTGCACAGGGCGAGCTGTTCGTCCTGGGTTTTGAAACGGGGAGGCTGGAGGCCGTGGATGCCCAGGGCTATCCTCTCCTTCAGGGTAAATGCCAGCCCCTGAGAATGCAATTGAGCGAGTCAGTCTTGGGAGGACAATACGAAGAACAGGAACAGATGATTCGGGGGTTGAGGGGCGGAGGGGTCAACTGGGTCAACTGGATTCACCTGGCAATCTTTATTAGATCGTTTTGAGGGTCAAACAAGGCTGAAGGTCAAGTGGGAGAGCCAGGCAGGGAACGATAGTTGGGATTGAGGACGAAGAGGGTGAGGTATTAGAGGTCAAATGCCCCGAACAGGCGAAGGGTCAAGAGGGCCAACGGGAGAGGCTACCGGAGTCGTCACCCCCACTTGACCCTCAGGCAAATTTGACCCTGAACGTCCTTTGGAGATGGACAAAATCCGGAATTCTTCTAGTTTCAACAACATCTTTTCTTTTTTTGTCGTTCAATATATTCAATACCTTATTCAGGCGGGGATCCCGCAGGTGTCCTATACCCTTGACCATGTTGATGGGCACAACATCCCCGGACACCTCGTGGATACTCCTCTGCTGGGCGTCAGGGGCCGCCGTTGCTGATGGCAGGGCTCGCGCCCAGGCCCCCTGACGTGATCTGGCGATTAATTAATTGTTATCCATGAGTCATGTAAATTTTTTAATTAATTATTACAGTCAGTGAGATGGGCTCATTTATTTTCCCACCCGCAATATCTATCCGTGGGAAATTAGACGACAGATGTTACAATGGCATTATGTCCACAACTCTTGTGCAAGTTATTTTTGGATTTTCCCTCATTCCGACCTTGAATCGCACTTGTCAGTTGTAGGAAATAGTGCGCGTGGAATTGTTTGCGGTAATGTAGATAATGTTATCTCTGTTGGACTATCAAGAGACTTCAAGAGACTTAGACTTAGACTTAGGGGAATCCTAATCAGCTAGCCGGTCGCCGGGAAATCTAGTCTAAGTTGGTACTGGCGGGTCTGGGGATTTTTTAATCAGTCCAGATATTTTTTTTGGAGAGCCCGTCCATCCGAGGGTGGGGGAAGTGCCGTCAAGGCCGTCGCCGTCCGAAAAATATTGCAAAAAGGAAAACGCGAGGATCAGGATGTTTTGCATTTCCGGTTTATGAGCCACGGAAAGCCCAGGAATTCTTTTCGCGACGTGGCTGGAGGTCGCAGGCGGGGAAATATTTATTTATTCTTAGGATTTTAAGAGCCAGACGGGGGAGACAATTTATTCTCGTCGACCTTCAATATCTGACGGATTTTTTTAAATTATTGACAATTTTTTTGGGAATCAAAAATTGAGGAGACTCTGGGGTTAATTGTTTAATTGAAAAATGGGGGAATGAGGGGGGATACTCACTCGAGGGATATTATTGGGGTTGCGGTGATTATTTAGTACATTTGGTCGTTCATTTGCCGAGGCGATTGTTAATAATCGATGGCATGAAACACTGAAGGTCGACGTTCTACACTTGACGAGTTTTCAGGAATGAGGTGACGGCAGCAATTCTACACTTCCGGAAATTACTAGTTTACTCGGCGATGATGGTATTGGGTAAATCGACAGTTATGACTAATTAACACATGACAAACTCAACACGAAAGGACGAGTAATCGATTAATTTCTGGATAATCGAGCAGAAAGTATTGAATTTAATGGCCGGGTGTAGTAGTTCGTTACCTCGACATCCCCGCGACTAATTACAAGAAAAATAATGATCAAATCATCAGGAAACCTAATTTCCGACGTCCCTCCATGATTTCTGCAGGTCGGGAATTATGTTTGCTCACGATTTGATGAGTATTTCACGGGTAATTAGTGACGGGGATTTCGACGTGATAAATTATTACACCCGGCTCTTAAACCGAAAAATGACAAATTCGTTGAAATTTTTTCCTCAATTGTTTCCTTAATAATTAATCATAAATAAAAAAAATGATTAATTAATCTGGATTTCCGACCTGTAGAAATACTGCGCGGAGGTCGGAAATTCGGTTTGCTCACGATTTGATAATTATTTTCCTTGTGATTAATCACGGGGTACCGAGGTTACCAACTATTACACCTGGGCCTTAAGGAAAAACAGGCATTCCTGTTAGTTCAAGGTCACAATAATCACCAGAGCCACAAAACACTCATTACTTTGATTGCTGAGTATCAGAGGAGCTCTTCGCCGTTGAAAATACTTTCTGGGTTGTAATTACCATGTGCTGAGTTGTCACTGTACCCTTTCTACTGGATCACGTTTGTTTATAAAAATAAACAAAAAGAAAACAGAGAAAAACATTAAAAATGTAATTTTTCTCATGAAAAATCAAAGACTGTAATTTTTTTCCCCCCCAAAATTGATTTAAATTCATCAGAGACCCTTCAAAAATTTGTCTCCATTTTTTTAATTCAACAAATTCAATTGTTTATCCTTCCCTGAACTATACAACAACAAACGGTTGTTTATAAAAATGGGGAGAGCCGAGGAGAGTATTTTAAAATTGATCTTTTCGATGGGAATTTAAAGAGCAATTTTTTTAACGCGAAAAAAGTAATTTTAATCAATCAAAATTATTTAAATTTTGATCACCTGTTAATCAATCCTAGTCTCAAAATGAATCTTCTGTAATTGTGTGTCAAGGTCACCGCGTCTTTATTTATTCTACCCTCCCGCGATCGAAAATACCGAGGGAAGACCGGGGGAATCCCCACGCCAAGTGCATAACTACATTTAAAAGTGTCCTTGAGAATAGTCTAATCCGCAATTTTGGGCCTGCTGGGGTGGCAAAAAAATTGCCAAATAAAAAAATCAAGTCCCCAGCATCATGAGAAATTATGTAAATCGCGGATGATTATGTCACTTTCTTCATCCCAACAATGACATAATTCTAACCGACTACATCAACGGGGGATTCCCGCCCCCTTTCCGCCCCGTTCCGTATCGATCGGCGTTCCAACCCCACTGGAGCGGAACGCCGTAATCCCCTGGCCATTGGGATTACTGCAGATCGAAATCCCCCGATTTTTCGCTGTTACAATTGCAACCGACGACGACAGGTGCAACAATTGTCGCGATATAATTAATAATAAATGTTTGCAATTTGTCGAGAGGGGAATTAGGGCGGAAATCCAATTACTCCCACGAATTCAAGGCCAGGGCCAGCTCTTCCGCTGGCCTCACCTCCCCATTAATGTCACCGATGTCGGGCTGTATGTCTCACTGTTTATGCCGTCACGCAATTACTGAGTGAAGAAAAATATATGTATACTCGTGTACTCACAAGATAGAAGACCTCTGGAGGACAAACATGTTCCTTTCATCGGAAGCCAGCTGATCACTGACTCCACTCGCGATATTACGTGCGAGTTCACTGTCGCACGTGTCGCAACTTCTCCGGATTTTTTTCGCCCGCCTAGGGTCCCCAGGGGCTCGTGCGCACGCCCAGTGGTGGTTAACTGAAGCGCGGGAAAATTTGAATTGTGGGGTTGGCTGAAGCCTAGGGACCCTAGTCGCATTTCGTCCCTAGGAGGGATGAAATGTGTTTTTTTTGGGGGGGGGTTGGGGATATTCTGGAGTTAGGCCGGGGATTGAATTATTCAGCGGACGATCGGTCGCTTCGATCGGGGTCGGAAGTCCCCAGAGACTTCCGCCTGCGCAGTATCGGCGGGAAAATTCGAATGGCCGAGCTGTCGGTCATTTTACTGAAGACCTGGGAGTCGTCGGGACTGCCTGGGGACCTTAAATCAGGTTCTACCAGTGGGAGAGGTGCAGTGGCTGTGACAGTTACTGAATAATTCAGCGTAATCTGCGGATTAATTGGCAATTATTGGAGGCGGACATTTTGTGAGGAGCTAGGGACCCTAGCCGGCTCTCACGCATGCGCCGCAGCCAGTGGTTTTGGCGGGAACGCTCGAGTGGCGGGGAATCGGGGCGTTTTGATTGGACGGATGGAGACTGAGGGGCGTCCCTAGGGGCCCTAGATCCGGTTTTGGGACTAGGAGACAACAGGTGCAGGGGATAGGGGAATGATACACCTTAATCGGCATCATCCCTCGTTAAGTGATTGAGTGTAAATAAGAGGATTTTTGAGCGACAGTGAGGGCCACTTTGGGGAGAATGCTGTGCTATGATGGAGATGATAGTGATGATCAGCGGCAGGACAGCGTCAGGGTGCGCAGGTGTACAGATGTATTCTGGCTGTCTCTGTTTATTGTCTTCTGGTTTCTCATGGTGCGTAAACAAATAGAGGACTCGCTGGGGAATCCGATGATTTCTTTTTGTTTTTTTAATTTAGATTATGATTGCGGCATTTGCACTGGTTTATGGTAATCCGCTGAGGCTCATCAACGGGTACGACAGCTTCGGAAACACCTGCGGAACGAAGAATAACCCCAAGTTTGGAGATATGGAACTGTCCGGGCAAGACACCAGTGACAAACCGTGAGGAAAAAAATTATAAATCGATTTTTTCAATTTTTTTTTAGGAAATCCAGGTCGAGGGATTTTTTTTTCGTCTGAAGTCCTTTAATCCTGGGGCCTCGCCTGGACATTTTTGTTGGAAAAAAAAATATAGAGCCTAGCAATCCGCGAACAATTGGGGGAAATTTTGTAGTCGTAATGAGATTGGGAGGTAAAACAATGGAAGATTAAAAATGCGAATTATAATCGCCTGTCGTTCAGTTACCTCTTCTTCCTGGACGTGAGGGACATCAGACAATCGCTGAAAATCTGCGTGAAGAAGTGTCCGGACCGTAGGCTGACGTATATGAGCGATGTCTGTCAATTCTACAAGAGCACTGGCTCCCAGCTCTGCCACGACCGGCCGGACGTAAGTTTCACCGCGTGCTCGGAGACTGGGGGCAACATGACTGACTATTGTCCAACACTGCCTGTCCACGAGAGCTCGCCAATTCTGAATCGTTGCATACCAAAATCAGCGAGAGACACTCCATCGAGTCTGGTTTACAATCTCTACAGTCTACTGAATTCATGGGACATCTTCGAGCAGGTACTGGGGGACTTGTACAAGACCTGGCGTGAAATATTGGCTCTGTCATTCTTGGCATTTGTCCTCTCTCTGTTCATGATCGCCATTTTTCATCTGCTCGCCAGCATTGTCACGTGGATTGTGATGATTTTGGTCAGTGTTGCCAGCATCGCTGGTACAGCTCTCCTCTGGTGGACCTACGGAGAAATCAAAGCCACCCTAGACCAGACAGATCCCGACCAATTGCTCGAGGAGTCGGTGAGGAACGAGAGGGCATTCCTCTCATTCGCGATAATTGCCACAGTGACAACTGTTGTTCTGCTGCTAATCGTGATATTCCTGAGGAAACGAGTGGCATTCATGACTGAATTGTTCAGAGAGAGTGCCAAGTGCTTGGCGGAGCTGTCTGGATTATTTCTCCAGCCGTTCCTCACATTTATCGCTCTCATACTCTTCTACGCATTTTGGATCACCATTGTCCTGTGTCTAGCGACTGCCAGTGAGTCCATCATCCTCAAGGGGATTGCTAAGTCATTGGGGATTGGTTGGAGACAGTTGTTAATATTTTTTATTCAATTTTTCAAGATTACCCGGGGGAGAAGTCCGTTCAGATGTTGAACTCGTCGGGGAATAGTCAGCTGTTGAATTCTAGGATTGATAAGGAGGCACTTGTCAATCAGGAGAGACTGGATTTACCTATCACTCGGTTTAAGAAACTCACTCTTGTCGAGTATGTCGACGCCACGTGGGTCAAGTACATGTGGTGGGTGTACATAATTGGATTCATTTGGATATCGGAATTTATAACTGCTTGTCAAGAGCTCGTGATTGCTGGGGCGGTTGCTCAGTGGTATTTCAGGTAAATCAATGGAATCAATTGAATGAGTAAGTCCTCCCATTGACAATTGAAGTGATCAATTGATAAACTTGACAAATGATCCAAAGGAACAATTGAACGAATTAATCTCTCACTTGATAACTTTAATTATCAAGTGAGGGAGCCCAGTTGACGAGTGTTCAACCAAACAGTTTAGAAACTCTTTCATTCCAGGGGCAAGGACGCCAGCACATCTCCAGTCTGTTCAGCAATTGGAAAGCTGGTGAGCTATCATTTGGGCTCGGTCGCCTGTGGCTCCCTCCTCATTACAATCTTTAAGTTCCCCCGGCTTATTCTCACTTACATCCACCGAAAGCTCGAGCTCTCCAAGGACACCTCCACATGCGCCCGGTGTGGCATCAAGTCCTGCATCTGCTGCTTC
The DNA here is from genome assembly GCA_030522845.1 of Psyttalia concolor. Taxonomy (NCBI): domain Eukaryota; kingdom Metazoa; phylum Arthropoda; class Insecta; order Hymenoptera; family Braconidae; genus Psyttalia; species Psyttalia concolor. The sequence continues at coordinate 39,957 of JAPYZM010000011.1, read as the reverse complement.
TACTGTCTTGAGAGCTTCATCAGATTCCTCAATCATAATGCCTACACAGTTGTCGCTATTGAGGGCACTGGCTTCTGCAAATCAGCTAAGATTGCCTTTTCAACGCTGTCCAGCAATGCTCTACAGCTGGCTGTTGTCAATGGCATTGGGGACTTCATTCTCTTCCTCGGGAAGTGCTTCGTCACCGCCACCACTGGGTCCATTGCACTTCTCTTCATGCGACAAGATCCTAAACTCCATTTTTATGCTGTTCCCATTTTTGTTGTCTGCATTTTCTCGTTTTTCATTGCTCATTGTGTTATTTCGTTGTTTGAAATTGTCATTGATACTTTGTTCCTCTGCGTCTGCGAGGATCAGAACCTCAATGGGGAGAACGGCAGGTGGAGGCAGTCGACGTTTGCACAATTTGGGGGGAAAAATATGAGCACCAATGGACAACATGAACTAGCACCCATGAATCAGTAGAATTCAGGGGGTGAAGGGGTGAAATGAAGAATTTCTCGGAATCTAGGGGAGCTAGCGAAATTTTGGTGGTTAGCTTTTTTGGAGCTCTTCAATTTCTCGTCAAAAATGGTCTTCACTAAAATTTCGATATTCGGGGTAAATTCTGAGATATCTGCTGATCAGTGAGGAATTGTCAGGATTGAAGTGGCTCGGTTTGCCACTTCACTCCGGATTTCTTTGGGCAATTCTGGAGGGGAGAATTCGGTGAAGTGGCCATTTTCCTGGTGGAAAGTGTAGAATTTAATCAGCTTCTTTCACTCAATTTTTATTTATCCCTAGATTAAACATAAATTAGAAAAATTGGGAACCATGAATTTCTGTGGGAAATTCCTGAACAAAATCATTTGTAGGGATTAATTAATTTTTTTCTCTCTGTGAAATAATTGGCACAGGAAATTCTCCTGGTTATGGATAATTTGGAGATCACCTGGGGCCTACTGATCAGGAATTTCCGGGGGGAATAATAATTTTATGTCTTAATTGTAAGACTATTTCCATATTTAAGATTAAGGGGTATTTCAACTCAACTGTCGAGTGATTATTTTTTTATAACAATGCGATTAATTGTTTTTGACTAATTGTACAAATTAGACTCGATGGTTTTACTCGTGCAATACTGGATGTTTATGTCTACACATTCCGATGTGTTTGCTATTATTTTTTTTCTCTAATTTAATTTCCGAATTCACGACAATTTTCTTTCTGATGTGAAATAGTATTACGGGGGGAAAATTCTTGGATTGTTGGATTTTTCCCATGAAAATCATGTGATTTTTGGTGCCTTCGGCGTGACGGCCAATTACTCTTCGTGCAATCAGCTGTTAAAACACTAGAAATTGTTTTATATCTATTTTTGTACGACGATATGGCACAGAACTCTTACTGAATTTCTATTTTAATAGTTTAGATAATAATATTTTGTACTGCAAATAATCAATGTGCCAGTGGAGTTTGATAGGATGTATTTAATATTAACAATGAAACAATCTTGCAAATCATAGAATTATTTTTTTATTCCTGAGCAATGTACGAAATAATATTTACGAGTCTTTTAATAAAATTCCGAAAATTCAACTGTTGAATTTTTGTTGATAATGATGATGAAAGTCGATGAATATCTCGAGATCCTGAAAAAATAGGACAATTGTACTGAGAATCTTTTTTATAGCTCTCGATTATGTCTACAAAAAATGTTATCATAAAAATTTGTCCATCTCCCTCCGATCGCCAGATATCTCCCAAATACCCACTACCAACTGGAATCCAGCCTCCCCACCATTTAACCATGTGACATCTGTCGTGTATTTCAGTTTTCTTTAATTAAAATTCTCCGTAAATATTCTCTATTCATAGACCTCTAGACAATCCCCAGATATTGCATTTCACTGGTCGGTTCTGATAAAAACAGTGGCCTCCCACCCCCGAGACAAATAAACCATTAAAAATAGTTGGGAATATGTGAGTATCCCAGGAATTCATGACTAATCACTATTAATCCCCCCTAATTAGTACTTTAACAGCAGATTAATGACCCTTTAATGACAAGTGCTTCCAGAATATTGATTGACATTTTGAACGTGTGAGTTGTAATCCTAATATTTGGGTTATGGAGACCGCACTTGGTAGATTCGAGAAATAGTGGCGGTGACGTCAACATAACCTCATCAGTAGTTAGTGACAAGCATGATAGAACGAGTGGGCTAGACGTGTGAAAATAAATAAAATCTAGCAACAATTTTCGGCAAATAAATTATTATCAAAATCTAATTGAGCATTTCCATTGAGAGTCAGTAAAAATCAGCAGTGACTGGGCAAAATAAAGAGTCAAAGAGTCATAAACTAATAAAAAAAAAAAATTGTGAATAACACTTTCTTTGTTATTGTCCATCATATTGTCAGTGAATCCATAAATCCACTTCGTAAGTCATCTGGATTGACTTGTGCAAGCACCTCAGCTTGAAAGTACTCGCTTATTAGTGTGTAGAGTCGTTGATTTGTGGTAAAGAAAAGAATTTTCAAGAAAGCGTGAGGATGCCTTGATGTAGCGGTCTGCGTTGCTTGATATATCTTGCCGAATAATATTGCTTGGGATTGTACCATTGGTTGAGGATGGGATAGAACGGACTTGGGATTGGAAATGGTAATTTTGTGTTCACCAGATGTTCTTTTATATTCACTAAGCTGGGAGGATTGATTATTGTTGAGGTAGATGGGGATAAAATGGAAGGGATTTTCTGGGGATTGAAGGGAGATTGTAAAATTTTTGTTGGGACACTTTTTTTGGAGGTAAGGGAGAGCTACGAAAAAGGTTATGACAGGAATTTTACTATCTCCCTTGGATAACGAGATATTCATCAAAGACTGAGCTTGTAGTTGATGGAATTCATCTCGTGTCGTCACATTGCCACTGACGCCTCGAATACCTCTCGAAATATGTCAGCTTTAATCTAGTTTTGAAGCATGAAAGAAGAGCTTGGTACGAATCAATCCCGAGTAATTCACTGAAAATGAAATCTATTCACAATTCACCAGTCTTCCAGACTGACTAGACATCTCACATTAGTTCACCCCAGTATCTAACCCCATCAGAAGTCCCCCCCAATGACTCTTCATCATGCTCCAAGACTTGCTGGCCAGCCGCCTGCCAACTAACCCAACGAGACCGCTTGCAGGCGAGTAACTCCAAAAAACGTCGCCTGGATCTAGACCCGCAGTTGACCCAGCCACTCCTAGAGCCCTTGATGTTTTGCTGGGGCAGTACCGTCCACGGCGAGCTCGGTCTCGGGGGCATCGAGGATGAGAACATCCTCGTGCCCCGCGAGATGGACTTCGCCAAGGCGACCGCCGTAGTCCAGATCTCCTGCGGTGAAAACTATACAGTCCTCATAACCACCGACGGCCAGCTGTACTCCTGCGGCAACAACGACTACGGCCAATTGGGCCACCTGAAGCCCCGCAAGAGATTTCAGCAGTTGCCCTCCCTGGATGCCTTCACCTTCAAGAAGGTCTCGTGCGGCGGCTGTCACACGGTGGCCATCAACGAGTGGGGTCAGCTGTTCAGTTGGGGTAGCAATTCCGCGGGCCAGCTGGGCCTCAACTCGCAGATCCCCATCGAGGAGACCCCGCGAATGGTGAAGGCCCTGGGCGCCAGTGTCATTGTCCAGGTGGCCTGCGGCCTCAAGCACACACTGGCCCTCACCAACAACGGGGAACTCTACTCCTGGGGCAGCAATGCCGAGGGCCAACTGGGCCTGGGCTCCGATACCAAAAGTGAAATCAAACCAAAGCTCATTACCTCACTCGCAGCCATTCCCATAGCCTTCATCGCATGTGGTGGCTATCACTCGGTCGTCGTCTCCAAGTCCGGGGCCATCTACGCCTGGGGGAGAAATACTTTTGGACAATTGGGAGTCTCCACCACCGAAAATGTACACTACCCCTGGCAACTGAGAACTCTCAGGTCTACCAGAGTGAGGTATGTCTCCTGCGGTGACGACTTCACGGCTTTCCTCACCATCGACGGCGGAGTCTTCACCTGCGGCGCAGGTATTTATTTATTTATCATCCATATTCTAATTTACAATTTGTAGTGAGTCATTGTAAGAGGAGAGAGTCGGTTGATTCACTCGGGCTTTCAACACTCGAGTTGAGCGAGTTCAGATAATGGCGATAAAATCACCGCGAGAGATGATCTAACATTAGGAATTAAGATGCCTAGTAATTAGTGATCGAAGATATGTAAGAAGTTAGCCATAGTCGCCTCTGGGCTCGACCTGAGAAATTAGTAAGATCTGTCCTCGCACTTGTAGGTATGTACGGCCAATTGGGTCACGGAACGAATAGCAACGAAGTTCTCCCTCGAAAGATAATGGAATTAATGGGTAGCGTTGTTACCCAGATAACCTGCGGTAAGCGTCACATGTTGGCTCTTGTTCCCTCGAGAGGTCGTGTGTACGCGTGGGGTCTCGGGGGGGCGGGTCAGCTGGGACTTAAGGGGACTCGTAGTGTGCCAATTCCCCAGGTAGTTCTCGGTCCCTGGGTATCCCCCAACGGCAGCTCCATCTACACCATCGACGGCCCCAAAAGTGAATACAGCGTCGACTGCGTTGTCAGGCATATCTACTCGGGTGGGGACCATTGTTTCGCGACGGTTACCAAGAGAGAGGAGAATGTAGCGCCAGACGATTGTAGATATTACGACGCCTTCTCCCAGATTCTCATGATCAGCGAAGATCATCTGCGCGAATGCCAGAGAGTGGCTATAGGAGAGGTCCTCGATCACGACCTGATGACTTACTTGGAGACTGTATTCAGGAGTCAGGCGTGCATCAATGCCTCTTTCCTTCTCGATGACGACGTCCACTACGGCTGCTCGAGCAAGCACTCGGGGGTGGACGTAGAGAAGGCGTCGAGAATGTTTGGATTGATAACGGACGTCGAAAATGGCACCATTCAGGAGTTGATTTTCACGTCAATTGTCGAGGGACTGATTCCATCGCTGGTTGTATCGCCACCGGACGTCGAGACGCTGAGGATTTATGTTGTTCTTCCCCTGTACCATGGATTCGCCGAGGTTACGAACTGGAAGAGCCTGCAAGCGCCATTCGCCAAGGCACTACTTGGACTGAAGTCAGAAGCGAAGAAGGTCGTCGGGATGTGGTGGACTAGTGCGCCAGTTCAGGTGTTCCATAGACTGATCAGATCGTACAAAGCGATCATTCTTTTTGTCCTGACGCAAGCTAAAGACGCGAAGAACAACCAAATCTGTAAGGATCCATCATTAAAATTGTGCCTAGATATTCTTCAATTTATCAACGAGTTGAATAGAAGCCAGAGCGATGGGCCGCGAGTGCCGTACGATATGTTCTACATGCCTGAACTATCGGAGATCATTGACATACGCGCGGACTATCTCAAGTTCTTCACAGGAGCTGATCCTTTCTCAACTGGTGTACCCTTCTGCAATTATCCCTTTCTGTTCGACGCCCAAGCTAAGACTATACTTTTGGAGACTGATCAGGCGATACAGATGCACTCGGCGATGAACGAGGCTGCCACCAGGGCTATAAGAAATATCTTCTTCGCTGCCAATAACACAGCCACCATTCGACAATTCCTGATGCTCAATGTCTCCAGGGAGAATATCGTTGCGGATACCCTGAGAGAATTGTCCGCCCACGACTCGAGTGATCTCAAGAAGCCCCTGAGAGTGAAATTCTGTGGTGAAGAGGCGGAGGACGCCGGTGGCGTCACCAAGGAGTTCTTCATGCTTCTTCTGAAGGAGATTCTCGATCCCAAATACGGAATGTTCAAGCAGTACGAGGAGACCAGGACCATTTGGTTCAGTGAGGACTCCTTCGAGGGCGAGCAGATGTACTTCTTAATTGGCATTCTCTGTGGACTTGTCATCTACAATTTTAACATCATTGATCTGCCATTTCCATTGGCTCTTTACAAGAAACTACTCGGCGAGAAGGTCACCCTTGCTGACCTGAAGGATTTGTCACCAGTACTTGCTAAGAGCATGCAGAGTGTCTTGGATTATGGGGAAGTGGACTTTGAGGAGGTGTTTTGTCTGAACTTTGAAGTGACGCGCGATGTTTTTGGGGAGCACAGGGTTTATGAGCTTGTGCCTGGTGGGAGCAAGACTCCAGTGACTTTGGAGAATAAGAAGGAGTTTGTTGATCTTTATGTGGATTATATTTTTAATAAATCGGTGAAGACACAGTTTGGGGCGTTCAATGCGGGATTTCATAAAGTGTGTGGGGGACATGTGCTGAAGTTGTTTTACAGTCATGAGTTGATGGCTGTTGTCGTTGGAAATGAGAACTACGACTGGAAGGAGCTCGAGGACAATGCGTCGTACAAGGACGGATACTCCAAGGAGGATCCCACCATTCAAATGTTCTGGACTATATTCCATGAACTTACGCTGGAGGAGAAGAAGAAGTTCTTGTTGTTCCTCACGGGGAGCGATAGGATACCTATCCAGGGGATGAAGGCCATCAAGGTATTGTATAAAGTGGTTTAGCTGTTGGTGGAGTTGGGGATTTTCACTCATTCAGGGGATCATCTGGGGGCTTTTTATTTGCAGATTATTATTCAACCTATGTCCGATGATAAGTACTTGCCAGTTGCCCACACGTGCTTCAATCTACTTGACTTGCCGCGATACCAAACACGAGAGAGACTCAGGTACAAACTACTTCAGGCCATTCAACAAACCCAAGGATTCTCGCTGGTCTGATTACACTTGCAGCATTTGGAATATCTGATTTTGATACTTTGTAAGAAATTGGTCGTCTGGGGGGGGGAGGCGGAATTGCTTGCAGATGTATGACAAAATGGAGATATTTTTTTATTACGATTAATCAACGTGTATAGAATTTTTGTTGGGCTGGCCTGACATCAATTATTGGATTAAGATGTGGTTGTTACAATAGAATGGAGTCGAAAGTCATCTGCATAGCGTGGATTGATTGTGTTATTTTGTCGAGAATTTTTCTCGCCTCTGCCTGGAAATCAAGTGGAGCCGCAGCTCCCGAAGATCTTCAACGATTGCAATCATTTATTTCATCATCTACATCAATGTTTAATCTCCAACATCACCACTAAGGTTAGTAAGTACCACAGGTAAGTACACAATGCTCGACGAAATATCGTTGAATAATTATAAAAAAAAAAATACACCAAGATTTTCATCTTCCGATCGTTAAATATTTTGTACAATAAAGCAACAGGTAAGTCGTGCGTTCACAGAATTCGATTTGTCTCGTCGTTCGTTCTCTCAATAATTCCAGATCTCTCGGCCAATTGTTTTTCACGCCTCGGGTTACGCTAAATAACAATTTCAATTAATTTTATCTGCAGTAGATTCTCGTTGCACTGATCGCCGATAGTAAACAAGCGTTAGTGACTGATAAAATTTTGTTTTCAATGAAAACCCATTAATTTGAAAAGTCAGTCTCTAAGTAACTGGTCACCACATGAATTGTCTTGTGATGAGAAATCATCCGCTGAACTCGATGACTGGAAACAGCTGAGGATCCTTCTCCCACAGTCATCGGGTAACTCTCCGCACATTTTCTGTAAGCTACGACACCAAAGACTCTTCAAGCGCCGATATCTCGGGAACAGACGATGCAATTTCGATGATTTTTAGGTCATTCTCACGAGCTTTTGGCGTTCTTTAAAATGAGATCAAAATCGTCGATTTTCACTCTGCCGATCTCGAGATATTGCAGACTGAAGATCACTTTGGGCCATCTCTCTCTCTCTTATCGGTAATTTTTTTGTCGAATGATTGATTAGTGCTGATAGGCCGGCGTGAAATATTGCGTGCCAGGTGGTGCTCTGTAACCAGGGTAGGTGCTGTTGAGTGCGTGCTGAGCGAAGAAGCCACTGTAATCTTTATTAATCCGACGTGGTCGGAATATGGGGCCTTTGGCCAATTCCACTCGCGCCCGATTTTCCGCCTCCGTCTGTGCTTTTACCGACGCCGGTGGCCACTTCATGTCGCCTCGCATATTTCCACTGACTGGTGCCATTGTTGCTGCTGGTTGAGCCTGATAAACTGGCGCTGGTTTCTGCTCAATATCAATGTTGCATATTTATTTATAAATATTTTACGGTAAATTATGACATTGGAGCGGAGATTTTGGGATATTGCCCGGTGAAAAATTGTCAGCGGATTAACGCGTGAATTTTAGGTGGAAATAGACACTCCAGGTTATGCAGCCAATCTGTCAGGCCTCAAGGATTGTTGCTTTGATCAACAGCCAATGATTATTATTAATGCGAGATTCATTGGGGGGGATTTGTGGTATTTAACGGGGGAATTAAACAGGAGGGCTTGGGAAATGTGAGCCAACGAATTTTGTAAAATTATCCGTGAGATTATTTTGGGATTTTTTTTTTGTGATAGGACAGCCTGGGGAGGACAATTTATTGGGGAAAAAATCGGGTTTTTAATAATAGACGCGGAGGGGTTGAATTAATTTTTTTTTACCTGAGAAATTGGCGGTTCGGGCCTCAATGTAATCACTGATGCTGGCGGTTGAGACACTGACTGGGATGACTGATGTCTAGGAGCTCCCTCGATCGAGTCCGATTTCTGCGATTAAAAATATCATTTTTAATAAAAATCAATCCCCCAAACTGGGACTCTTGTGAACCCGAGCTTTTAGTTGACTACTGATGATTAATTTCGCTGAGCCAGAGATTTTTCAGTCACAAGACACTCATGCATTCCTGAGGATTCATTAGGCTGAGGCCGACAAAGGATTCGTTTCAGGTCTTCAGATCCTGGAGAATCCGTTGAATTAGAAAAATCAAAGGACAAAAATGTCGGCAACTCCAGGTCAAAAATTCTTTGATTAAAAAATATCAGCTGACAAATATTTCACCAGCTCCAGGTGGACAATTGTTTGATTGAACAAATCAGCTGATCAATCTTTGCCCACTCCGGGTGCTCGCAATTTTGATCTGGGTGAGGGGGTTTTTGATGAATATTTTGCTCTCTCCGTCAATTATTTGCTCGTGCAGCTTACCTTGAGTGCCGTTGGCTGGGAGTGATGCGATCCCCAAGAGATATCATGAGCTGGTAATGGAGAGGTGGCGGGTGGTGTGACGGGTGCCCAGGGTTTCGGTGTGATCTGATGTTGAAAGGCCTGAGGTGTGCGCAAGGTCCCCCCAGGGCTTAAGGGAGTGGACAGTTGTGGTGATGGTGCTGAAGGTAGTGGCGATGGAGCCGCTGAGCGACTCGTCTCGTAGGACACGTACTCACCAACTCCCCGAGTCTTTGCAAGAAATATTTACGTCAGTTTTCCCCTCCGGGGCCCGTTATCCCGGATTTGGATTATTTCAACGGTTTATTGAGTGTCGAATTTCAGGGGAAAAAAAATTGTGCAGTCAACCGCGAACTCGAGAGGAACGATTACACAAACTCTCATGCGGGATTTGTCAGGGGATTGATGGAGATTGGCGGATTACCTTTGCCTGGACCGGCGATTGCTCGATGAAGTCGACGTCGTCGTCACCAGCTGGAGGTGGCCAAGTCACTCGTTTCAAGCCTTCAATAAAAAATCAAGGCCGTCGATTATTTTTTCATTTGTCAACTGAAAATTTTTTGGGTAGTCGGGCAACAATTTCTTTTATTGTCAACGCATTTTTCATTTTTCTAGCCACCCCCGGGCAATTGTATTCCAATTATTTTTCATTGTAATCAGTTTAGAGAATATTGCTACAGCTGATTCTGTTGTTACACAATCTAACGCAATGTTTTGTTTATTTTGGAGGAGTTCACTTGGCTCGGGTGATTGTTAAATACAACTCCGTCTTCCCCGGGGTAATGGCACTTGAGCCAATTGCGCGTCCAACAATAATTACAACTCCTCCAAATTACCAGAGAATTAATCTAAAAAATATTAATTGAGTCAGCTGTTCTGAATTTTTTTTGTCCGTCAAAAAATCCCCAGCTGGGCCCCACTCTCGCCTGTTTAATCCTCCAGATCAATTAATTATTAACTAATTAAATGAACTGTCTACTCAGTAAATTCCGCACGTAATTGTTAAACAATTGCAGTTTCATTCACTTTTCTCCCCAACGTCGATTTTTTTTGTATCGCAAAAAATTCCCCGGGGATGGATAAAACAAAATGAAAAATAAGATTCGCAGAAACAAGTGAACAACGTATTTTTGTGCTATCGATGCTACGTATTAATAGTTACACGGCCCTCGTTATATTTAGCCAGAGCCGAAGAATTCCCAATTTTCAAAACAAGATTTTTTATTTTTTAAGGGGAATAACTGATGACTCGCAGTGGGAGGAGAGCGCGTCAGCATCAGCTGGGAAGAGCAGCCGAGGGCGGAGGAAAAAGCGTTTGATCACAATTGGAAGATGATGCCAAGATGAGGTCGTTAATCAATCGTTTAATTGAGATTTTTTATTTAATTTATATTCCATCGGTTTTTGGGATCACTTGGGGGGGCGACTGGTCCGAGGGGTTACCGGAATGTGTGCGACTCTCTGGGAGTGTTTGGCTCTGGGGCTGATTGATGAGACTCTAGGAGTTAACTAGAGCTCCCCGACGGACTTTGAGAACGACTGGTCACCACGTACTCACGATAATCGCGGTAACGACCCGGCAAGACGCTCTAGAGGCTTATATACATCCAAGGTTTAATACGATGCCAGGATTTAGCGGGTTGGAGGGGACAGATTCCCCTGTTTCACCAATAAAAGGTGGAATCCGAGTGTTGGGGAAGTTGGGGCGGACGTGCGGCAGAAGATAATTGTCCATCTGACACTTTAAATATTTTTTTTAGTTAAAAAAACAATTTTAATTTAGCCTTTTACATTGGCAGTCTTAAAAATAATCATTTTGAGAGTTTGTAGATTATTTGGGATTGAGAGAAAGTAATTTCAATTGGAACGTGCGGATGGACAATCCCGAAAATTGGCAGGTTGATTAGAAATGTAAATTTAGGAATTGACGGTTTTTAATTGGGCATTTTATCTTCTGGGAGAGACGTTTTTTATTTTTTGACAGCTACGGATTTGCTGGGATTGGTGGGGCGGGTGGTGGGCACGTCAATGAGCAGTTGGAGTATTATTTTTGCCAACTGCTTCATCATATTAGTCGCGAATACTCCTTGTGGATGATGTCATAGCAATTAGTTGGGTCTCTGGGGCTGACAATTAATGTTATTCTGGTACCTCGTTCGAATAAATTCATTCTACAGCGTTAACGGCGTACTACGTCGAAACTAGGTGAATCATAGTAGCCAGTAATAACGTAGTAGTACTGGTAGCTGCCACGCAAGGATTAATAAACAACAGAAAATTATTAAAAAATAGAACAGAAAAGAAAACATGTTGAGTTCAAATTTTTTGATTTTTCATTTGTAATTGGGAATAACTCGAGATTGGCTGAGTGGAATTTCATAATTTTTTTTTTATTTTGAAGGTATTTTTGAGCTCTTTAAAATGGAATTGAATTTATGGAAATTGAGCCTGTAGTTTGAACAAGATTAAATTTTAACGGAGAGGGTTTTGACGGATTAACACTTACCGGGTTGTCCACCATTCCGTTTTCTCGCCTCCTCCTCCTCCAGCATCTTGAGGACCGCGCTGTTCTGGAGATTCGCTGGCTTCGCCAGTTGATTGAAGTCAATCCTACAGTCGCGAGCGAATAAAAAAATCAGTCGATTAATTAATTAATCAATTAATTCCGAAATCACGTAAACCCACGATGGAGACGGGGGGAAATGGACCGGCGCAAATTGGCGGATATCTCGGATTCCACCGAAGCGATTCCAAAAATCTAGTGCTCATTTTGAAGCTCATAGAAAGATCCTCAAAATGAGCCCAAAATGGCGGAATTTCACTCTACCGATCGCGAGTTATCCCTCTTTGAAGAGGTCCATTTCACCCTCAGCCCCGAATTTCGGTTAATTAGTCACAGAATTAATTAAACCTCATTGTTAATTGATTAGCGATTTGCCCAGCTACTTCTGGTGTGTCCGAGCCGATCAGTCGATCGCGAATCAATGGCTGCGCGGCCTGACACTCGGAAAAACTGAGTCAAGTACAAGAGATACGGGTTTTGCGCAATTCGCGGACTGAAAATTCACGAGAGCCCGTCGGACAGATATTTATTTCTGTTCTTGGGAGTGATTCGTTAATCTGAAAATAAATATGTCTGATTCATCCCCCTTGATACATTACTCCCCAAACCAATCATTGACGCAAGGTGGTTCTCCATGCTCGCCTGCCAACAGATGTAACAATCTATTTGTTGTGATCTGAGTTTAGCAATTTCTTAAGTTGCAAATAATAAGGTCCAGGAATTTCACAATTTTGACGCAAATTCACGCGGTCCTTCGGATTCTCTGGCTTCAGTCCATCCCCGACGTATTTCGGACGAGCGAGGGCCCGAGGTTTTTCGGAAGGAATTGGAAAATTTTATGGAAAAAATCCCAAAAATTGAGGAATTGTCTGGGGAAATTCTGGAGCTCAATTTTTTCTTCGTCAGAAAAATTGGAGAGACGGTTAAAAAAATTTTTTTCATCAAGTTCTTTGGGTGGGGAGACTCTGCTGATATTTTTGGAGGTCAGGGGCGCAGTTAAGCTGAAGGATTTGTCAATAAAATCGCAATTTCAATTGATTACTCAATACTCACCCGATAGCACCATTCGCCAATATTTTTGTCTGCCTCTCCAATGTCTCCTGAACGGCCTGCGGCGAGTACAGGTTGATGGGAGAATTGAATTGCTTGTTAACAAGCTTTGGCACGTGTCCTGCTAGCATCTTTGATCGGGAATCAGCAATTTTATCTGCAAATTTAGTTTCAAACCAGAGGGATTGAATTTTTGAGAGATGCTTTTTTTCTATTTCTCAGGAATGAGATTCCCCGGTAAATACTCCTCGGAGAGGAAAAAGTGACAAGAGACAATCTGCGTAGAATTCTCTGACCTACAAAAAAGATCTTCTGACATTTTCCCCGAAAATCGATAGTTCTCGAGATACATCGATTTAACGGAAACCACTCGCGAATTTCGCAGTCCGCGGAGGTCCGCAGTTGTCTCCCTCATTAAACCGAGAATATCTCGACAACCATCGATATTAGACAAAAACCTCACATGACATTATTTGTAGACAATTCAACGATCTACAAAAAAGGTTCTCTGATTTTTTCTGTAGGACCATTATTTACTGAAATAAACTCAAAAATTTGAGACCTCAAAAAATCAGTGGCTCCTGTCTCGACCTTCCAATCTTCCTCTCTAATTGTTTATTTAATAACAGCAAAATGTGAGAAAAAAAAATTGATAACAAGTGCGCAGAGGCGGACCATTAGGTGTCGACCTAATTAAACTCGTAATACTCTATTATCACTTGCGCTAGAAATTATCAAATGCTCACGAGGAAAACGAGTTTCAAACTAGTCGACCAGTTCGCGGTGGCTCATTATGTCAGCCACTGACCAACAATTCACGTCATACCCACAGGGGGAGGGGGCAGAACGGGTAGTCGAAACGGCTGTCAAAGGGGGAAATTAAATTAAATTTCCCGAGGTAATCGCGAGTGATTTGTACGGAAAATTGTCGGGAGCTACTGAGAAAGCCGGACTATCGCTTATACATAATATAAATGAGAAATTCCACTTCGCGACGACAAGTAGCTCCGTGGCCTACTGCCTCCGCGGTTATTTTTGATGTAGAAATTCCAACGAATTATATTTATCTCATATTATTTTTGATTTTTTTTCAACAAAAAAATTATTTGGCTCGTCTTTCATCGGAAATTTTTCCCACACTCGACAGTCGGTCGATTGTTAATAAATATTTGTCTGGATTTTTTTTAATTAGAAGGGTTTATTAGTTTGATAATTTAATTGGGGAATAAGTTGAGTTGTCAATTTTTAACTCGCGTGGGAATTTTTTAATGCGCCGGGATAAATAAATTGGGGGACGAGGGGATAATTCGCCGGAAATTTTTTCTACACTCGACAGTCGTTCAATTGTTAATAAATATTTGTCTGGATTTTTTTTAATTATTGGGGTTAATTAATTTGAGACATTCATTGAAGGGAGAAATTGAGTTTTCAATTTTAAACTGGCGTGGGAATTTTTTAATGCGCCGGGATAAATAAATTGGGGGACGAGGGGATAATTCGCTGGAAATTTTTCCCACACTCGACAGTCGGTCGATTGTTAATAAATATTTGTCGGGATTTTTTTTAATTAATGGGGTTGTTAATTTAATAATTTAATTGAAGGAAGAAATTGAGTTGTCAATTTTTAACTCGCGTGGTAATTTTTTAATGCGCGGGGATAAATAAATTGGGGGACGAGGGAATAATTCACCGGAAATTTTTTCTACACTCGCCACTCATTCAATTGTTAATAAATATTTGTCTGGATTTTTTCAAATTAATGGCGTTGTTAATTTAATAATTGAATTGAAGGGAGAAATTGAGTTGTCAATTTTTAACTCGCGTGGGAATTTTTTAATCCCCGGGGGATAAATAAATTGGGGGACGAGGGGATAATTCACCGGAAATTTTTTCTACACTCGCCACTCGTTCAATTGTTAATAAATATTTGTCTGGATTTTTTTTAATTATTGGGGTTAATTAATTCGAGGCATTCATTGAAGGGAGGAATTGAGTTTTCAATTTTAAACTGGCGTGGGAATTTTTTAATCCCCGGGGGATAAAGAAATTGGGAGACGAGGGAATAATTCACCGGAAATTTTTTCTACACTCGTCACTCGTTCAATTGTTAATAAATATTTGTCTGGATTTTTTCAAATTAATGGCGTTGTTAATTTAATAATTGAATTGAAGGAAGAGATTGAGTTGTCAATTTTTAACTCGCGTGGTAATTTTTTAATCCCCGGTGGATAAATAAATTGGGAGACGAGGGGATAATTCGCCGGAATTTTTTTCTACACTCGCCACTCGTTCAATTGTTAATAAATATTTGTCTGGATTTTTTTAAATCAATGGCGTTGTTAATTTAATAATTGAATTGAAGGAAGAGATTGAGTTGTCAATTTTTAACTCGCGTGGGAATTTTTTAATCCCCGGGGGATAAATAAATTGGGGGACGGCTTTTCACTTTTGAACCTGGAACTTTACGCTCCGAAAATTGTTAGCAAGCGGTTATTTTAAATATTGCACAATTGTCAATGTAAAAATATCCCCGAAACAATGATTAACGGTTAATAATACCTCGAATAATCACGATGATGGAATTTAGCGTGCGCCGGAAGAGGTGGGGATCAAAACTAAACTAAAATCCGAAAATTTCGGGTGATACGTAACTCTTCCCGCCTCCGTATTTTCTTTCCACCGAATCCCCTCTTTCTCATCTCTCTCGTTTCATTTTTGTTCAACAGTCGGGTTATTTTTAATATTCAAACGTTACAGTAAATGCCCTCGATCGTTTTATCCCGGGGAGCGGGGTGAGGTTCGTTAGAATATTAATCCCCAACGATTGGATTTTGATCGATTTTATTGGGATCAGTCGGTTAATTATTTTTTTTTAATTAGCGACACTTGATAATTGACTGGAGGCAAGTGGGAATTGACTCGGGTCTTGCCGTGATCCCCTGGGGATTATCCGGATTTTTTTGCCGCCTTAACGAGGCGGGTAATTAAATACTAATTAACTATTGACCCGTCGAAAATTTGCGATTTTTTTTTCTACAGAAAAAAAAAATTATCGCCATCAATAATTAGATAAACAACAGATTTTTAGTCCCCCCCTTCAGCTTCCCCTCCTCAACGAGTCCACCAAATGAATAATCAATCATTAAATTATTTTAATTAATTATTTAATTACCCAATTAATTAATTAATTACCCAATTAATTAATTAAATAATACAATCTAAAAAAAGAAAGAAAATAACTTTCTCTGGCGATCCGGAGGACGATCTCCAATTGCCCCAAGCGGGCGTTAAAAATAAATAGAAAACGTAAAAAGAGTAGACGAAAAAAAAAAAATGTCACTTTGAATTTTCCCGCGGTTTCCAAAATCAATGGGTAATTGTCGTCCTTACCGACGCCGCCGCAGCGTCTCCACCGTCGGCCGCCAACTTTCGCTGTTCTCATTTCCCTTCCCTTCCCACCTCGTTCGGGCGTCCCGCCGTCCTCGTCTCACCGACGCTCTCGAAGAGGACGGCCGACTCTCTCCCGCCCCCCCCTCCAGCCAATATGGCGGCCTTCCGTTTCTCCGCAGAGCGCTTTTGACCCGACGCAACCGCGTCACCGCCGCCATTATAGATTCCGTTGTGAGTGACTGAGTTGTTCCCCCCCTGGAGGACATCGCGACGCAAATTTTGCACTGGTAAAAGCGAAATTGCAGGTGTAGAAATCATCGAGTAACATAATCAAACAGTGATTAAACAATTAATTATCGAGATGAAGACGTACAGTAGAAAGAAGGGGGACAGCCCGAGTAACGTTATCATTCACGTGAACGAATTATGCCGACTGTGCTTGGCCAAGGAGGAAGAGATGGTGCCGATTTATGATGACGAGACCATCCCCTTGCCACTGAGAATAATGGCATGTGTAAATCTCGAGGTGAGTTATTCAGATGAATATTATTTGTCGAATGCCAAGGGCCAATTTACTGGTGGGTAGAGGACAACGGGAGGTTCTGGGGGGGGCTATCAATTGTCCCAATCAACATAGGAATCTAGTTTATCTCAACTGGATGGGACTTGGGTCACTCTTCTTTTTTCTCACGAAGTGAATACGCGACTTTGCCCGCAAATGGAGTTTATCCGACACCTGGGGGAGATTTTGCTGGGATTTTTTGGCGACCGGGGGGAGAGGTTGACGGCCGAGGGGCGGATTTTTGGGGAGGGCGAGGGAGTCACTGACTTTTTGGAGGGCTCACAACCCGGGTGATTGACTAGACGAGCTGGGGAATGGATTATTACAGGAATCTATCGCAGGAATCTATCACAGAAATCTGTAATTTTTAATTGAAGAGCTGTTGTTTATTATTGATGGAGCTGGGGAGCGAAAGGTCTCGGGGTATGACAACAGCTCAAAATTTCATTGCTCCAGCGAGGGGTTTGACGAGGATATCTCTTCAACGGGGAATTTTGGGAGGAAATGTCATCAGAGCTTTTTTCTGAATTGCAAAATTTCCAAAATAAAATTTCTCTTCGTATTTTTCATTACCGCCCCTCATTACCGAGATATCTGCGTAATTAAGAAGGCGGAGTTTGTTCAATTGATTGGGAAATCCAAACGTCTCATCTAGGGAATTCTCTTGAAGACAATTGCTGCAAAAGGGGGATCATTGTTTTTGGAGTTGAAGTGAATGAATAGCCAGTGAAGTCCAACCAATTTCCCTGAAATTATTATCCAGGTCTACGAGGAGGACGGCCTGCCGAACATGATCTGCCACCCGTGCAAGTACCAACTGGAGAAGTCGTACCAATTCAAGAAGAAGTGCGAGGCCGCTGATGCCAAACTCCGGAAGCACATGAAATTAATTCACCGGCTGACCGGCCAGAACGAGGAGGAGGAGGCAAGCCAGGACGACGCGAACGAGTCCGGGGAGGAGCCGTCGAGCAGTGGAAAGTCTCGTCAAGTGAAGCAACTGCTGGCCGATCTTGTAGCGGTTAAAGGGGATGGTAATCAGGCTGACGGCGATCCGATCGAGGTCACTGAGGAGGAGCTCGTAGGAGGCTACATCCTAGGTAACTATAGCTCATGTTCAACAGTTGCTGACCGATCCCAACGATTGCAGGGATTTTCGTGAGTCCCTGTCGCTCCTAAAGATTTTTTTTAAGGTCCAGCTGCTAAAGAGAGAATTGTCATTAATTTTCGTTAGCTACTGGCTCTTGATGAGCAATTAATTTGCTCAGCAAGAGTTGGAGTTTGGATTCAGTGGAATTAATTACCCCCAACAATCCCCCAACTGACAAAAAAACCTGTGACTCCCTAGGCATGAGCGCCGAGAACATGGACACCGAGGAGACGATCTCCGAGGGCCCCTCCAACATCACTCTGATCCCCGCTGAGGAGAAGACGGCCAAGGCTCGCTGCACAATGCGTGCAGCTCGGATAAAGCAAGAGCAAGAGTCGGAGGACGACGGCGACGAGTTGCAGAAGGCGATATCAACAGTGGATCGTAAAAATGTCTACATGATGGAGTTGACCAGCCACATATCGAATCAGTCGGACAATATACAGCTGCAGCCAATGGGCGATGCGATGGTGGAGGCGAGCGAGGAGATGAAGGTATTCAAGTGCGACCAGTGCCCGAAAGCCTTCACCCGTCGGATAATGCTGAAGAGCCATCAGTCAGTCCACTCGACCCAGCGGGGCTTCACCTGTCAAGCCTGCGAGAAGTGGTTCCCCACGAGATCGGCCCTCATCAGGCACGAGCGCACACACACCGGGGAAAAGCCCTTCGGCTGTAACATCTGTCATCGGGCGTTCGCCCAGAAGGAGATCCTCCTCCGTCACTTGATGACCCACTCCGGCCAGAAGCCCTTCCAGTGCCAGGACTGCGACAAGAGTTTTACGCAGAGGGAGGCCCTCAGGGTGCACATGAGGCGACACCAGAAGCTCGATCCCAATGACATTCAGCTCCATCATTGCCAGCTCTGCCCCAAGGCCTTCTGCCATGCTTCGGGACTCAGTAGACACTTGGTGACTCATACGGGGAGAACCTACAAGTGCGTCGAGTGTGAGAAGTCATTCACGGACAAGAGCTCGTTGCTGAGACACAGTCGCATTCATGCGCCCAAAAAAATGTAGAGCCAGTCCTCCCAATGATTTCTACAGTTGGAGGTGTTCAATCAGGATTCGTGAGCCCGGCGATTCAATGAGTCTCCGTGCCCAAGTCTCTAAAGGAAAGGTTATTTTTTCTTTCGTGCATAAGAGGATCTTTTTTATTTTTAGGAATGTCTGCAGAGAATTGTTTGTAATATTTTTTTCTCGTGGATTTTTGCATTTGAGGGGAGAGAATTTTATTTTTAAAAAAACACAAAAACGTCAGTTAATCGGGAGACTTGGAGAGAAAAATGGAAAATCGTTTGAAGAATTATTTTGTTATTGCTGATGGGAATTTTCTCATTTGACAAAAGTGATAAAATATGAGAATTCAATTGGGGCTCATTGTCAGGTGTTTCAATGATTTTTAACAAATACCGCCAATAATACAATGAAAAGATGCAAAAATTCACTCTGATATGCCCAAATGCAATAATTGTATCCCTAATTAATACAGATCACGTAATTATAAGATTGAGTGAAATATTTCAATTGGAGAGTAACTGTCATTTGACCAATTATTTCTGACTAATGTGAACGATTGAAAATTTAATTTCAACATTTTCAGTTTCTTATCACCAATAATAATCGTAATGGGGCTAATTTTATTGTATATATTCAATTTTTCGAAAATTATACATTTTTTTATGTACCGTAAGTCGAGCAGTAAATGAGAGTGGGGCAGAATCGAAATAAAAAAAAAATCTTCAATATCTCTCGTACAAAACCAATCAAACCTAACATACTACCGGCCCATTCTGCCCCCTCCCCCTTACCGACAATTTAATTTAAGTTATGGTGAAGAATCGCGAGTAATAGTTTGAGATAAATAATTAACTCGATGATTGTATATTAAGGACAATTTATGATTAGTGGAGTAATGAGTTAATTCTGTAATTGTTGTAGCCATTAAACTGAGAAAATTATGAATAAATAAAATTGTAAAATCACCGGCGAATGATTTTTGCCACGCAACGGCCAAGTGAGGGAACTTATTTTATAAGACATATCGAGTGATTGAAAAAAAACCTCATCTGAAACGAGAAACACCTGGCGGCCATTTTGTGTTTTGCTGAGGCTCACAAAATGGCGTCAGAGGGTGTGAACAATTGGTTTTTTGAGGTTTCTCCGATTCCCCGTCACCTGAAACGCCCCAAATAGGTGAAAATAAGCACAAGGAGAGCTCCGAGAAGCCTATTAAATAATTCCAAACATAAATTTCAGATTAAATGGAGTTATTCTTGCTTTATTCATGTTCGTAGACACAAAACAATAGTCAGCGCCAATGGCCATATATTCTTCTCACTAGAGAACCAAAAAAAAAACGTTCTTTTACATTGTAAACTCGCACTGTCATTATTTTAAATCTTATCCATTCGTATTTTCGATCTACCGTAACAAGAGACAATTTCATTGTATTTTATATACACAAACTTACATTGTACTTAAAATCGATTGCATGTCAGTTAATTGGGACGAAGAAGAGAAAGAAAAAGCACCAAATGACAATGTATCCGTTGTTCTCTGTGCAAATATAATATTTCTTTTGAGCTTTCAAGTTTCCAACATCAAAGGGGGGGGATCATGATAATCAACAAATAAAACGAGGGACATGTTGAATTTGTACTCAGTGAGTCTCAAGTAAATCCAACGTAGATCTACTGTCATTTAAATACCTTCACATGTCAATGTAAAAATTCATCTACAGCATCGACTTACTAAAAATTCACAGCTGATTGACAATTTTAATTCCAATTATATTGAAACAAAATAATACGCATGTCTCAGGTGATTGTGTGTGGGTGAGGAATATTCCTAAGAATGATTTACTGAGAACATATTCGACCGAGGGGAGGGGCGTGGGGGCCCCTGAATTAATTATATAACATTTAAGATGATGGATCGATAAGTGTTCTTCGTTTATATTAATTTTTTTCTCTCCCTCCACACGACTTCAAGGAGATCATTAGATGATCCCCTCATCAATCGAGGACGAGCTGTTTTGGCTGTTCCCAGGTGAAACCCTCTCGTCCAAAATGGCCGTACGTACTAGTCTGTTGGTAAATTGGCTGTCGAAGATTCAATTCCCTGGAATAGAAAGAGTTCGAGCCATGAATTGACCCACTTCACCTCAACTGTTTCACTAAGTCCCAGGGACTAATTTTGGTTTTTAATTCGAAGGAGACGTCTTTCTCAGTCTGTTGTTCACATCATGGCAATCAAGAGTAGCAAATACGATAAATAACATCATTGAAAGACGCCCAATTAAATTAATGAGTTTGTGAAAAAATTAGAATTAATTGGAGTTATTGGAGGAACTCACTTGACTATCTTTCCAGGGCGCAGGTCAAAGTTTTTGTTGACAATGCCCAGTAATTTTTCCTGCGACAATTTCGATGTACCGTAATCGAAGACTGTTATTGATAGGGGCTCAGCAACACCAATGGCGTATGATACCTGTACCAAACAGCGTCTGCATAGGCCGGCTTTCACCAGTGATTTGGCGACCCATCTGGCAGCATAAGCTGCCGATCTGTCGACTTTGGTGAAGTCTTTACCAGAGAATGCACCACCACCGTGCGCTCCCCAGCCACCATAAGTGTCGACGATGATCTTTCTTCCTGTTAGTCCAGCATCGCTCTGGATAATACAATTAAATACAATTGAATAAATTTGATTAATCCATCAAATTAATTAATTACGTAAATAAATTCAATGAATTGCGTGAACAAATTCAATGAATTAGTTAAATTAACCCCTTGAATGAACGAATTAAATTAATCTATTCGCTAAATTACTCAATTAAATTGATTAATTGAATTGCTCGATTAAGGGAATTAATTAGATTGATTAAATTGAATGAAAAAAAAATGGATTTTCTTTACCTGTGGTCCACCGATGGTGAAAAGCCCACATGGATTAACATGAAAAACAGTCTTTTCATCCAGATACTTAGCAGGTATAACTTCCTTGATGACTTTGTCCATTACAGATCTACGAAGCTCATCGAGTGTGATTTTTTCACTGTGCTGAAGCGATACAACAACAGTGTGCACACGAACCGGTACACAGGCTCCCTGGTCCATCATATATTCGCATGTGACCTATTAAAAATAACAACTGTAATCTATTCCAAGCCCCGAACAGTTGTTCTCACGTGTGAGTATTTTATTCAGAGGAAAAAAGCCGAGGAAAAATGCCCGACGAGCAGTTCTCATACTGAAATTAATTATATCTGATTCTCAAGAAGTACTGAAGCGTCAACTGCTCTCCAGGCGTGAAAGACTCAGGCAAAAATTGATTGAGCTGACTTTTGCGAACGACAAATGCCAAGTGGGAATAGTTTTTCATCAGCTGATCGTTAAGTACATGGCAAATAATTCGTCGGCTGATTTTTTTTTTTGAGGTTATTGCTTCAGAAATTATGGTAAATACTTGTGTCTTGGAGTCTGGTCGTGCCCACCACCATTCACCACTTCGTCTGAGTTCAGCAATTCTCTGATTGAGTTTGTGCGCCAATACAACCGTCAGCGGCATACACTCATCTGTTTCATCAGTTGCGTAACCGAACATTAACCCCTGTTATTAAGAAAATAGAGTGGTAAGTGCATGTAAATTGATAATAGTTATTATTGAGGAGACCACAAAGTTGAGAAGACGAGAAAGAAAGAGAATTTGTGATAAATTATTTTGTATTAATTATGCAACCGTGCCCTCAGAGCAAGAACTGTCACGATGGCAATGGTATATTTGATAATGGAGTCTTGAACCTTCACCTGTTTATGTGGAATTGGCACAGTTGTTTTATACAATAATTGTAATTAAAAGAATTGCTAACGTCATTGAACTGCAGACACCAGGGAAAACATGAATATCTATGTTAGTCAATAACTCGAGATTGGTAGAGTGAAATTTCAAGATTTTTTTTTCATTTTAAAGCTGACATTTTCAGCTTTAAAATGAGATGAAAATCGTTTTATTTGCATCGTTGGGTCAGGAGATACAGAAGATTTAAGATCATTACTGGCATGCTATAATTAGTTTTCATGCATCATTTCTTAGTCTAGAGATGGAATTAATGGAATGGGTGAATATGTACAGGGATATTCATCTAAAATCTGTAATCAGGATATCGTGAGTAAGGATATTTGTCTGCATACGGAGAAACTGCAGGAATCGGTGCAATGTACAAAGCAAAATTAATGAAAATAAAAAACTAAGTATTTTAATGGAGTGGTAAATATTGACAAGGATTCATCTAAAATCTACAATCAGGATTTCACGAATAAGGATATCCATTTGCATACGGAGAAACTACAGGAATCGGTGCAATATACAAAGCAAAATTACTCATTACAAAATTACCAAGTAAAAAAAAAAAAAGAACAAAGTTAGTAGTGAAGTGATAAAACAATTGACGCAGCTCTCGACAATTGCTGAGTTTTCCGTGTATATCTCGGAATCTAAAGCAGTTAGAACAATTATCGTAATGGCACTTTTTGTAGCTCTCACTTCGCTCTACAAAAAAGTTGTCAACAAAATTTTTTCAATTCCCCAAAGATCCCAAGATTTTTCACGAGGAAAACCCAACGATAGCCCAGCCCACGTAGATCGTTTCACCGCTTGTTTTTACTAAATCCAAACTGGAGATTAAAAGGAAGAAAAACGGAAAAAAAAACTACAGGATTTATTTCATTTTTCACAATTGACCTGATCGCCTGCACCGACTTCTTCGTCGCTACGATTCTGATGCACCCCAGCCGCGATATTTGGGGATTGGGCATCGATAGCCATAAGCACACTGCAAAGTTTGTAGTCAAAACCTGTTGGAATCATTGAAAAATGTGAGAATTCATCTCATCATCACATCATCCAACTGTCATTCTCCAAAAAAAATAAAATATGATCCATAAAAAAAAAATCAATTCCGATGTAATCGCCAAATGAGGGGTTATTAAATGGTAAATGGTGGCAATAAAAGTAATTATCCCGCAATCGTCCGAGATCATCAACGTCTCGTTGACATGACATATCAATTTGATTTTGCAAAACGAATAAACCCAGTTAATGAATCAATGACTCTCAATGATTTGCGACAGTAATGAGTGATTAATTGTCCTCATGAACACGCACACATCATCTGCAATTGGAATAAAAAGAAAAAAAAACACATCCTCAGATGCAATTTAATTACTGATCTTCCGCTTTATAATGTTTCATTGTTTTTTTTTTGTTGCTCTGTGGCACGGGCTGAGAATGGTTTATGTACCTGATCACCGGCACCCAAGTCGTTCTCTTCCCTGTCTACATGTACACCGCCTGCGATATTGGGTGATTGTTGTTCGATCGCCACCAAAAGGTTCAACGTGCGCCAATCAAATCCTGCCACCACCATTTATATTTTTTACGTTCAATTGAATTTTGGGGGGAATTTTTGGTACTCTCACGACCGATGATTGTTTATTGATTATTCATTGTTCAAGACATTATTCATGGACTTCGGAGTGAATGGCAAATAATAAAGATGAGAATAATTGCAGTAAATATAATTGGATTAATTTTCATTTCAATTAATGTCACTCTCAGCTGATTATTTTTAACATCATAGCCATCAAGAGTAGCAAATACATGATTAAACATCATTGAGTGACTTATCACAAGTTAAATTTCTGGTGAGGCCGAAACCAGTGAAGAGCCCACTGGGAAATGAACTTCCGGGAATTGTTGAGGAATTCTCGTATAGAGTTTGACCTTGACAATTTAATAATTATTTTTCCCGAATTATTGAGAGACCTTTCGACATTCTGAACTACTTTCTTGAGAATGTTTTGATAAAATCTGGGCTTTTATTTATTTTTCCTCGAGAAATTGCACAATTTGAGGTAATTCGGTGGGACTGGGAGAGTAATTATGAGGATAATGGGATAATGGCAGGGGAAAATTGAGAGAATCCTCGACTAGTTTCGGCGTCATTGAATCAGTGGAAAAATTTCAATTGAACAGCTGATTTTATTCGTACCTTTAGAGGAGTCATCGTAGCCAATGTGATTGACTGTGTCTCTGACGATTTTCTGATAATCCACGACAGCCTTCGAGGTAATTTCGCCGCACAGGAGGATCATACCAGTTTTCGTGACGGTTTCTGTTGGAATGTTCATTAAGTAGAAAATTAATAAGCCAAAAGATTGGCTCAAAGTTGCAAAACAAATAATCCCCGAGGATTATTCCTCTCAATTCACTCCCAAAAAGATCTCTTGGAGTCCCCGAGGGTCCCTCACATCTCCCCAGCCTCCAAAATCGTTGTTAATTACCCAGATAATTAATAATAATAATTATTTCGATTTTAGTAATGAGGAGATCGATTAGCTAGTTTATTAGACAACGACGTATTATTCCCACGAGAAGATTAATAAACTTCTTAATCGCCAGGCGATTAATTTGTTACTCAATTCACACTTGAAAATATATCCAATCTTTCCGTTTTTCCTCTCAACCAAAACAATCGATACATTGAGATTATCATTTTAATTCTGCTGAATTGATTTCATGATTCAGCTGATAATTATTGACATTGGCAAATTTTTAATTATCAAGGTTTGTTTATAGTCTAAATTTCCAGTGGATTTAACTGAAATGAGAGCTGAATTGTTTTGACGTAGAGAATGAGGGTCAGCAGAGGATTCCGTTGAGATTGTTCATGCTGAGATGATGATAATACTCACCACAAGCAACTTTAGCATCGGGATCCTGCTCCAAGTGGGCATCCAGAATAGCGTCGCTGATCTGATCGCACATTTTGTCTGGGAAAATAAAAACACTTGTACAAACAAATTTGCCAACTCGACGTCGTCAATTATCGCGTCATTTTCATGCTATCCTCGTCAACTCAACAATAACAATGAATTTGTTCCAATTATTTCGTGACGATGAGACTTTCTCTCGCAATTTATCTTTCTCAGTTTAGTCTTAACATCATGGCAGTCAAGAGTAGCAAATACATAAGCAGACATCATTGAAAGATATATAAATAAATGGATATTATTAATCAAACCCATCCGAAATTTTCCTCAATCATTCAACAAATGAAACGATTGGTATTCTCCCCGAAAGTCGATTGACAATTGAATAAATAATTGAGTAAATAATAAAAAAAAAATCTAAGAATTCTAATAGATCATTGCAAATGACGTTCCCAATTTTTCTGACGCAATCTGGACGTCGGGGAGGGCCTGGAGGCGCCCGAGGTGGGTAAAAATCGTGGTCCCTCCAAAATTTGCTGGAGAAAAAGAGGGGCCCCGAGGCGAGCTGGCAAAAAATAGAAGGGAGAACCGGAAGAGACGAGCACATGGCGCGATAGCCGACTATGTAATAATAAGTAACGTAATACCCTTCGAGGAGCCCTAACCTCACCCCCGGGCGTCACCCCGCGGATCGATCCACCCAAAGATCCCAGACGTCCCCCATTTTCCAACCCAAATAAAAGTCCCTCTCCCCCCCCCCCCCCCTCGGGGGGGGAAAATAACGTGGAAAATATTCTGGACCGAGGAAAGCGTGCGCGTGTGGTGTTCACGCGAATGCCTGGCGGCAGCACGAGGCGCTTGCTCGCCATCTCCGTCTCAATAAAAATATCATTGTCCACCTCCGACAAAGCTCCCTCACCCCCCGAAAATAACAACAACCAATTCAATAATTACCTGGATGTCCCTCACCCACTGACTCCGATGTAAAAAGAAATGTCGTCGCCTGCTGGAGTTCAGGTGGTGTATGACCGTTGGCGTATCCATTCATACGGTGGGAAGATGCTGTCTCCGGCATTTTTCTATGATTTCTTGTTCTTCTCGACGTCAACACAACTCTTGCTATCGTCAATTCTCTTTTACAATGATTAATAAAGTCAACTCGTCTGATTATATTCTCAGTGCATTGACACTTGTTAATGATTTTAGGGTAATAATTAACAACTGCTCTCGATAAATTGTCGTTCACACGTTGGTTAAGGAGCAAGCTGCACGTACAGGGCGACACTGTTCGGCTCACCGATGAACGGACAAGCGAATGCACTAGGGATGAGTTGCGATTGTAAAAGAGGATTCTCGTTGGCTGCCACTCGTTATTTATAAGCAGACTCCTTGCCAGCCCCCATTTTCGGATCCACTCGTGTCACGTGAACCCGACTAGCCTAATGTGGGGGGGAAAGACGAGGTACGGCGGAGGGATTTGAAAATTGGGGGGGAGGTGACGTGGGGGACCTTTCTCGAGGTAAATCGAGGGCCGGCAATTTTTTTTTTCTCCAAGTTATTGAACAAATAATTATCTACAGTTGTTTTTCTTGCAAAAATCGAACACCAAACGAAACTCTTCAATTGTTATTTTTTCGAGCTGTTGAAAAACAAATTTTTGGCAATTTTTTTGTCAATATTGGAGGGGAAAACTGTCTCTCAAATATTGCGATTAATTTATTGAACTAAAATAGAAATAAAAATTACTGAAAACATTATTTTTCTCGCGTAAAAATTGTTGGAAAAGTTCTGGGACGTTTTCCCGAAATTCCCGGCAGTCCCAGGAGAAAAAATTATAAATAAAATATTCTCGAATGGCCCAAAACATCCCCCCGTATAGTTACCAACAACCCCCATCTCAATGAACACAAAAAACCATTGTTTACAATTAAGAAACAACTTTGCATCCCCCCTCCCACCACGTGAGGTCGACAGTGATGGATCCCCGTGGGTAATTGATATTCGCAAGCAAGGATAAACAATTGCAGTAAAAATCAAAACCTGAGAGTGTATTATTTTTCCCCAAAACAAGATCTAAAAATTGAGGGGAAACGTCACCCCACGTTATCCGCCATTTTGAGGTTATGTTCGAGTGCAACATATAGACCTAATTAAAATCCAAGTTAACGATACAATTGGACACGAGTAGATCCGAAGTATTCTCTCCATTCTCTATCAAACCCCATTTTTTTCATTTATTTTACTTGCAGATGGTAGGACACTCGGGAATTCCCCCAGAAGTGACGAGGATTGTGGAGGAGCAACTGAACTGCACAATTAAATGTCGGAAATCCAACTGGACGTGCTCGTGGCTCATTATCGTTATCATAATTAATGTAATCGCAAATCGTCACATGTCACAGGAGCGATAGGCAGCTTGAGTCCTTCATGTTGATCAATGGACGAAGGACACCAGTTGAGTTGGCCTGGGAAATCACCAGCTGAATTGGCCTCAAGTGGAAAAAAGCCCAGAAGTCATTCCATTGTCGTTGCATTGATCAATCCCCCAACGGCTATCAGCGAAATTCGCGAGATCCAATCGTCAATCGATGACTCAACCCCCCGATTGATAATGATGACCCCTGGAGATGCCGCACATTTTGCCCTGGAGTAGCTGAAAGTGATAAGGATATGATGAAATTTCAATACTCGTGAATCAATCGAGAATCTCAACATTTTTGTCAAGTCACTAGTCGATTATTGCGAGAAAGTTCACTTAATGCCTGGAGTTAGAGCTCAGGGTTCTCAGAAATCGATAGGATATCGAGAAATATCAATAGTCATCGACGAAAATTCGGAAGGTCAGAGATTTTTGACAAGTCACAAACGACTAATTGGATAAAAAATTGACGATCCATGATTTGGATTAACGAAATACGGAAATGAAATTAATGGAAATCATCAAACGCCTGAATCTAATGATTTATTTTCGGAACTGACGAGAATGACGACATCTCGGTCGTCATTAATTCCGGGGTAATTAGGGCTGAAATTGTTCCAATGCCGAAGGACAATAAAAGTACAAAAATGAAGAGGAAATTGTTTTCTTTTTTGGTCGATTAAAAAAGAAAAATCATGATAAGCCACCAGAGCTAGGGGCCCTATTCCAGTCTTAGTGATAGAACCCTGGGAATGATCATCCCCGGGCGGCCCTGACGATATGACATTTTCCCGTGTCCTGGGGAGTCCGGGAGATTTGGGGGATTCACAGGCAGTCACGAGGCAATAATTAAATTTTTGGGCTTTAAGTGTCATTAGATAATAAAAAAAAACATTAACGTAATCATAAATCCCTAGAGACATTTGCCTCTGGGGATTTATACACTTAAAAAATAAATAAACATCAACGTCATCGGCATTAGAGGATAATGGATTCCAGAATTGTCACGTTAAAAAAATTGACAGTCATCAAAAGAGCGATTATAATTATAAACTAATAAAACTTTATAACTAATAAAAATTATACAATTAGTGATTTTAAACTGGACAATTACTTTGCGTGGATTTACCATGATCTGTTATTATTGTCAGATATTTTGGAATATAAATTTGGCTGAGGTGAATTAAAATCGAGGAATTGTCACCCGAAGGACATGAAATTGGATATTATTTTATTTTATACGATCGAAGAATTATTTACCTCAGAAATTAAAATTGCGAGAGAAGAGACAATTCTGGAATATTATGCGAATATTTTGGCTCCATTTCTCCTTGAAGCCGCTGAATTAACGAAAAATTAATCAAATTTATTGATTCCCTCAGCCGTCGCCGATGTAAACACGTGTTTTGCCCAGAAAATCAGAGAGCGATAGCTTATCAGAATATTTTCACGATTAGACGATGACAATTGAATATTCCGGGGGGGATATTCGACTGGAGGAATGAGGCAAGAGTGACGAGAATAAAAAAAAACCCCTCCAGGCTAAACAATAAATCGATTAGCTGTTGAAAAAAAATTATCTCGCTGGCTGGAGAATGGAGGGTTCAGGCCCAGGATGACCCGACGCCGTTGAAATATGACTCCCAGTGGAGATTCCTCTCCCCCCAGATTTTCAAGTGAACAATTTGAATTTCTCTTTCTTCCTTGGACTTAAATTTCAGATTTATCTTATTTTTATTTCACTTTTTGACCATTGACATTGGCATTGTCATGGCAATGGTGGCTAGACTCGGCCGTCACCTCTGAACCAAAATTCCCTTACCAACATTATCTCCCCTATTTCTGGCAGTATCTCCGGGGCCTGAGTGGTATTGATGATATTTATCTGATGAAAATCGCTACATCATGATTCCGTCATGACTAATATTGTCAAAGCACGTGTTGCGATAGTGAGAAAAAAAAACAGTTGATGTACTTTTTTTTTTCGGGTTCTTTGGCTTTTCAAGGACGCCAGATTTTTTCCTCGAGGAGGATAAAGAATTACGAGTTGTTACATTATGAGCAGAACTAATTGATATCGCCGAGTGATTGGTCGTTGCAATTAACTGCTGATTAATCTGCGTTGGATTGAAAACTGGTCTGATTGTCGTTGGATTACGTCCACTGGGGGACGAGGGGAAGGAATTTAGAGCGATTAATCCAGTGGAAAGGACGAAGGGATTTTTTGGCGAGGTTCTACCTTCCTCTCGCTGGGGCTCATCCTACCCCAGAGGCTCGGGGGTTGTTTCATTAATTTTTAATAGGACATCCTCGCCAATTCCACCCCAACCTCATCACTCAATTGTCAAAATGACTGGGAATGCGGAATTGTCAACGGAAAATTGGGGAATTAATTTTTCCTAGGCCTCTGCTATTGCCAAATTGATATTAATCAATTGTCTGTTAATTTAATTGTCTACCAGCCTCAAGTAAATTAAGTAGAAAATATTTTTCTGGATTTATTACCGGCGTTTGAAATTAAATTCTGAGAATTCTCTAAATTTATCGGACACTAATTACAATTGTAGGGATTTATTTTTAAAATTTGATGGACTACCTCATGAATATTCTGGAGACTTTACGAAATAGGGAGACAAAGACAATTGATGATTGATAATGGAATTGGCGAGAGGTAATCCATCGGAAGTAAACAAAGGACCCTTTGTTTTCGTAGCGAAGAGAATTGTTTGGAAATATTAGGGGGAGATTATACTGAGGATGATAAGGAGTGAAGAAAAGTAAAATTAAAATAAACTATGGAATAAATTGTTTTTTTTTAACGACAAAAAAATTGTAGCGAAGAATTTGCCAGTGGATTTCTAAATTGAATAGTTCAGGCTCAACCTGGACAAGTTGAGATCTGAGGGGATTAGGGAGGACGCGATGACGGCTTAGGAAGTCAAGACCTGGGTCAGAGATTCCTGGCTCTCCCCATGGACTACAGAATTCAGTTCCTGAGGAATTGACGAACAAAAGAACCTTCGGGTTCCTCTCCCCTCTCTTGGACGGTTTACCCAGGTCGGCCTGGACCACCTGGAGCTACTGTGGACGATTTCAGGGCAAAAGATTTCCATTGAACTATTTTCCAGGAGAAAACAATGACTCCAACATTGCCAGGACTTGGCTCAGGTCGTCCCGAAGCTCCTGGTAATTTTTTTCGCGGGATAATCGGCTCATTCTGGTCTCCAGGCTCCAGGAAAGAGTCCGATTGAACTTGTCAACTCAGATGGTAAGTGGTAACAGCCCGGCGAGCCTCCGGCCGCATCTCCATCGAGCGACTCGTCGCCAGCAGGTCCAGGAGACACGTATTGTTAACCTCAAAATCCAGTGTTCCCGATGGAATGATAAACAATCAAAGAGCAGACCTCGAAGCCCCGAAAAATGTTAAAAAACGTGTGCTAACTGAGCAAATAATCTCACCCAACTTCAGGGACTAAACTCTGCCCTCGAGTGTTGATTAAAAAAAAAGACATTGAAGAAAATAAAATTCCTCAGCCCAAGAAACTCTCAAAACATCGGAGCTCATAGATCCATGAGTTTTTCCAAAACATTTCCACGATCATTGAAGTGAACTGGAGTCCCTGATCGAGGACTGATCAGGCGAAGATGCCTTGTTGGTACTACGACAAGAAGGAGTTACGACATACACCCTCGATCCAGGATGGAATTGACTACGAGACTGAGTGTCGATACAGGAAGGAAGGGGCCAGATTTATCATCGACACTGGAACAAAATTGGAGCTTGGGTACAATACAATGGCAACTGGAGTCGTTTATTTCCACAGGTTCTACATGTTCCATTCGTTCAAACAGTTTCCTCGATATGTAAGTTGATGGGAGTCCTGACTAGCGGATCAACAATAATATCAATGATTAAGGAGTAACGTCAGGGAATCCTGGACCTCATTTTCCTCATTTTCTTGCAGGTTACCGCCTGTTGCTGTCTCTTCCTCGCTGGCAAAGTGGAGGAGACCCCCAAAAAATGCAAGGACATCATCAAGACTGCCAAGACTCTTCTGACTGAGCAGAAATTCCTGACGTTCGGGGAAGATCCGAAGGTAAACCATTGACTACTGACAACCTGAGTTCTGGGATGAAACTGAATGATGACAAAATTCGGAGACAATTCCCTGAGTCCAGGAATAATTGTTCGTTTTTTTTTGACAGGAGGAGGTTATGACATTAGAGAGAATCCTACTCCAGACGATTAAGTTTGACCTGCAGGTGGAGCATCCCTACAGCTATCTCCTGAAATACGCCAAATGTCTGAAGGGTAGGCAATCGTTGACAATTTCTCAAAAATCATAAAATTGCTGTCATCTCCAAAATTAATTTCCCTCCCCTCGTAAATCACGAGATCAGGCAATTAACCTCGCAATTAATTGATTCAATGCCAGGGGACAAGGGCAAACTCCAGAAAATGGTGCAAATGGCCTGGACATTCGTGAACGACAGTTTATGCACGACATTATCACTCCAGTGGGAGCCAGAGATAATAGCAGTGGCTCTCATGTACCTAGCTGGAAAGCTGAGTAAATTCGAGGTCGTCGACTGGAACGGCCGCCAGCCAAAGCACCTGCGATGGTGGGATATGTTCGTGGAGGACGTTACCATGGACCTACTGGAAGGTGAGCAGCGAAATTCTCCGGTTGTGTCTCCAAAACAAGGGAAACAATCTCGGACAATCGTCACCTCATTTTCTTATGACACTTTCAGATATCTGTCATCAAGTGCTGGACCTCTACTCCCAGACAAATAACGCAAAGACCCCGGACTCACCGCCTCTCATTCCGTCTAATAATCGAGGACCAGAGAATCCTGTTGTCGTACCAAATATTGAATCTGCCTCGAGTACACCAAATGGTAATCACAATTTGCGCATTGTCCAGGAAAAAATTGAGAATTTTTTTGAAGACAATTTGTCAGTTCTCTCTGATTGCAAATGGCCGCCGAAAAAAATGGAATTCTCGATATTTTCAGCTGTCACCCCCTGCAAGATCCCGAAAATTGACTCGACGATTCCAATCGTGGCAGCAGCGTCGAACGGTTGTCTCCCAGCGGAGCCCCTGGACACGCCAAAGCCGATGGAGATGCCGAGTCACTTTCCCCCGTATCCGGGATCTTTTCCACCAGCCGGTGGCTACCCAGCGGTTTTTCCTCCAGCGAATATCTCAGTACCTCCGCCACCGCCCGTCAATCCGATGAACCACATCGGCCCACCCATTCGACTGGCCCCCCAGCCCCCCCTGCACACCCACCCCACGCCCCCCATTCGCCCCAACCCCCCGACCCCCAATGCACCCCCTCCAGGGCCGTTCCCGGCGTACGCCTATCCCCCGATGGTCCACTTTACCCCTGGCAATCCACCCCCAGGAGGCCCAGGAGCCCCCCCACAACCTCCACTGCCCAATAATCCACCGAGAAATTACTATCCACCCCAGCCTTGATATACGGAGGATTGTCAGTACAAATTGAGGGTCTGGACCTCGAGAACTGCTCTCACTATTAATGTCGTTCTACTCCTGATTATCCTCTGGGAAGTGAATATTTATTTCTGATGTACGAGGAATATTATTTTCCGTAAATTTGCGAATTTGTTGGACAATTTTATTGGACTTTGCGGTTATTTTTCGGTGGCTCTGGTGAAATGTTGAATAAAAAATATTTTGCAGATGACAACTGGTGAATTATATTTTTCTGTACACGCTGGCTGTGATTTCTCTTATTTTTTTCGAGGGGGAGGAGGGAAAAGGGAGTTAGAGGGAAGTCCGGGGAGGAAGTCGTACGGAAAAATAAGAAAATTGATGGAAAGTTCAATAAAAATCGAAGGGAATTCACATTTTTTGAGATTGACTTTTAGGGGAATGTTCAGTTCTTTTTTAATTATCCGGGTGGCTACCGTTCTTTTAGGGGAAAACTGGGGGGATGATATTTTTGGGAAGCATTCTCAGCTGCTAAGTACGCAGGTTTCATTTTGGTACGCCATTACTGGAATAAATCGTTGGATTTTTGGAGAACAGCTGGAGATATTGGACAATAAATTAGAACTCCTCGACCTCCTCCTTATTTCATTGGCTAATTAATTCATTAAATTAATTAGTTAATTAATTCAATTATAGGCTTATTAGGAACTGAAATTGCGGAGTGAGAGCACATTCGGTTTTTTTAATAATTAATTCACTATTAAAATGTAAATAGATCATCTCAGTTGTCGAGTAAATTAACGAGACCGAAGTCATCTACTGGAGATCTTGGAATCGCTGATTAAATTCACCGGAATGTATACAAACTTGTATAAAAGGAATTGTATAAAAAATTGAACATGTGAATTTATTCATTCGTTTTGTGATTAAAATTAATAAATAAAACGATAAGATCGATAATCGAGTGATTTATTTAATCCCCAGATCTGTAGCGAAGTGGCAGATCGAGGTGAGTGTATTTTCCAATTTTGTACAAAACCCGTATTATCTCGGTAAGGAGTAATATTACGAGAAATTATGATAAGGATTTTTTTATTGCAAAATTGATCAGCTACAAAAATGGTTCTCTGACATCAGCCCTTAAAACCAGCCCTTACTGAGTTAATCCGCGGTTTATGAGGACATAAAAAAAATCCACGAGTGTGGTTTTATCACTTGGCTAGAGAATTTTTTATTCCCGAGGAAAACTCCTGGAGGACGTCAGGAATAGAGCGAGTGAAAAAAGAGATGGAGAAGAAAGAGAAAAATCTAATAACCGAAAATTTAGTAAAAAGTCTTGGAGGACTCACCGGAGTTGGATGAAAACAACAGCTCCGTTTTCACCTCTCGTTCCACCTGCCGTGATCCAGGTCCCCGATGATGCCTCCCCTCGAGTATCCTTGCACCCCCAGGCACTTCACTTCACTCTCACAAGGAAAAATGAAACAAAGGAATTGTCCTCCGTTTTCCTCACCCCCCATGAAAATTAACACTAGGAAAACCACTTGAACACTACAGCCGCCGGCACATATTCCAAATACTCCGGATTGTACCTGTAGACACTCCACTAGACCCTTCGAAGCCCCCACCAGCAACTGTTTGTAAATAAACAAAGGCTGCCGGCCGGCATTGCCAGTGCCCCAGGCCTTGGCTCCCATCAAAACAAGGCCCAACACGTCCGACACACCCGAATCACCTCGACAAACTCACTGTGACACTCCAAAATCACCACTGGACACTTCCACCCGGGTCCCTTATGCGGACTACCCGTTTGTTCGAAGCCTACACCACCTAGTGCATCGCGATCCCGCGTCCTCCACCCCCGACGACCGCCAGATCAACGGTTACCCGGTGTTTTGGCGGCACCCAACCGCCCATTCCGTCATAACCTGAAGCACTGAACGGAATTCAACATGGCGTCGGCTCGGAGTGCTCGCGCACGCTCAGATCCCCTCCCGTGCGCCTGCGCATGTGCAGATGCGAGGCTCGCAAATATGAAAAATAATGAAACAATCAGTCTTCAATCATCAATACCTCCCGATCGATGTCCCCAATTCTCGTGAACCTGGTGTCATTTTGAGGATCAAGAGGTGTTCTTGGAAGTGGGGTAAAATAATTAGATTAATTAATTACCAATTAAAAACTGAAGCGCCCAAACCGCGAGACGTCCGCTTGCCCCCCTCCCCCAGTGTCCCTGAAGCATCAGCTGATCGATGTACACAAACAATCGTCCCAGCATCATAACCCTCATATTCCCATCAATCCCATCACCATCATCATCATCACCACCACCAGCAAATGGAGCCGAACGAGGGGTTGATAGCAGTGCACGTGGGGGCAGGCCAGCACTCGGAGTCGCTCAAGAAAAAATACCAGAAGCTCTGCAGACTGGCCTGCGAGGCAGGCTGTCAGGTCCTGCGCTCCGGGAAGAGCCCGCTGGACGCCGTAGTGGCGTCAACGATAATCCTGGAGGACTCTCCCCTGACAAACGCCGGGTTCGGCTCGAATTTAACTCTCAACGGCCAAGTGGAGTGCGACGCGAGTGTAATGGACGGCTCTCGGCTGCTGTTTGGATCGGTGGGTGCAGTGAGTGGAGTGAAGAATCCAGTGGCCCTGGCCCAGCGTCTCTGCGAGCACCAGACCGTGAAGATCAGCCACGGAAGAGTGCCCCCAAGTGTCCTAGTGGGCCCTGGGGCCCTCGCCTGGGCGTCGGAGATGGGAGTGGAGACAATTCCAGGGGAGGACTTGGTCTCCTCCAAAGCCAAAAAAATTTACAACCATTACAAGCGAAAGCTGGACGATCCTGGGGGACACGTCAGGATCTCCAGACCGCGGCTGGACACTGTTGGAGCTGTTTGTGTGGACAGACTGGGGAACGTCGCCTCCGCTTGCTCCAGCGGGGGAATTATCCTCAAGTGTCCTGGGCGGGTGGGGCAGGCCGGCGTCTGGGGCTGTGGAGTCTGGGCCAAGGGGGGAGTCGTCTCGGTTGGGGCCTCCACCTCTGGCTGTGGCGAGCACCTCATCCGGACTACTCTGGCGCGGACAATCGCTGAGGCCGTTGACAAGAAATTCGAGGGCGACGGCGGCGAGTGCGTGAGAATGCTCCACGAGGCCGTGGACCGGGAATTCATTGGCTCCGAGTTCCTCCAGGGTGTCGAGCAGAAAATGGGAGGGGGTATTGTCGTCAGGTATGACGTGGAGGAGGGCTTGGGGGACCTCTTCTGGACACACTCCACCAACTCCATGATCCTGGGGTACATGAATTCTAAGGAGACTGGCGCTGTGGGACTGGCCTCGCTACTCGAGACTGACGAGGTCGGCAGGAAGGCTGTCGTCCAGGGCGTCCCCTTCAAGTTCTGAGGAGCAGCGAGATCTTGTATTGATTATGTTTTAATAAAGAGTTTATTAGTAAGGATGGACAGCTGGAGTTTACGTGTCATTTCCCCTTCTCCCCAGGTCAAACCGACCGTTAGGCGATTTTCAGGAGTTGGAGGATTGGTTAGGACGTGGAGTGAGTCCTCCCGAGTCAGGCGTGCTGACCTGCTGCGGCCTCCTCGGCGTCCAGTCAGCTGATTACTGAAATTCTGGAGCAGGTATTCGTGAGATTGAAGTGGCCGCTTGCGAGTAAAAATTTTATTGAGAATGAGGAGATATTTCACATGTACAAGTTCCCCATCTCCAGGAAGACACTCGGGGCCACGTGGAAGTCTGGCAGGTCGTAAGGGAGGAAGTGCTTGAAGAGCTTCCTCAGCGGCTCTGCCGATGCCGAGTCCAGCTGGAAGCCGTCCAGGTAGAGGACCGCAAGCGTTCCTGGGAGCTCCATCATCTCCGCGTGTGCTATTGCTGAAGGGAAGGGCAGAAAAAAATTATTGACCACTCAATTCATCAGGAAGACTCGACAAATAATTGATTGAAGAAGTTTTCGGGGTTTGTTTTTGAAGGTGAGGTTGGGGATACCTCCGGCTGCGACTCCTGGTATGATGTTCGGTTGAGGCAACAGGGGGAAGAGGGTCCTCTGATTGTCTGGCGCTGATCGAGTCGACAGGGACCTCAGGAACGAGAGCTCTGGAGTCTTCTCGCCGCATTTCATCTGGGAGGCGTGGGTGCAGGTGATGGCGATTGTGTTTCTGGCTTTTGAGAGAATTGGAGATATCTGGGGACAGTCGATTCGGATTATTGATTTTTTTGCAGTCCGTGGGGGCTGGGGGACGAGCTTCTGCACTCACCGCCTCGATAAAGTCAGCGGAGATTGTCAGATTCACTTCGGGAGCCACCAGGCAGAGGAATAAATCAGCGGAAAGCTTGTAGATTCTTGAGGAGTCCTTGTGACCTGGGGATTTTATACAGCAGACGATCTTCTGCTCCTGGATCACGCATTTCTCGATGAAATCTGGAGGTTTTGGGGGAATCGATGGGGTTATTCTTGAGGAAGACAGGATTTTCTACTGTTCATTTGTTTTTTGTCAGAAATTTGGGTTTACCTTTTATCAATGGATTCTCGGCTACGATCAGCGTCTCCATCTCCTCAGGACATGCCTCTGTCCAGGTGACAGTGAACGGTCTGAAAATGAGAGTTTAGGAAGAAGTTATTCCTCGCAATATCCACTTCTCCAGCTCCTTAATTGTCCAATTGTCTAATTATTTCGTAAACGACTGGTTTTGGGAGATCAGAAAATTCTCGACAATTCTTGTCCTGAGGCACGTCCTCCGTGACCTCCTCATTTCTATTTTTAAGGCAAGACGATTACCAACAGCTTCCCATGAACTTTGTGGTCAGAGTGACAACAGAATTACTTTCAACAATTGGTTTAATTGCGTAAATAATTAATTAGGAGTGAGGTTAAGCCGGCGGAATTCTCACACTGTCTCATCCACTGCATCTCCATTCTCGTCATCATCCTCAGTCCAGAAGGCACGCGAGGTCTGATGGACAACTTCACCGAAGAGAGCTGACATTATTAATTAGTGATTTAATCTTCTGATTGTAATTACTCGTTGGAGCAATTGATCCAGAGGTTCAAATTGTCCCGATGACTTGTGCAAAGCTGATTTTCCACTCACGTAGTCAGCGAATTGTTTGCTCCGGGGGTTTTCCCTCTCGAAGAAGATGATGGACAGATGGCATTCGTTATTGGAGCTGGAATAATAAATTACGGATTAACAAATGCAAAATTGTCTGGATCTTCCTAACAATCCAGCAATTGTTATGAGTTTTTCTAACTCTGATTTGATCGTTCACTCGAGGTACTTCCGGTGTTTCAAAGGACACAAATTACAATTTGTTATTATTAATGAATCTCGTAAACGGCTGAACCCACGACAAAACAACAAATAACCTTTTTTATAGTTCAGAAAATGCTCTACAAAAAACGTCTTAACAAATTATCCGTTAAATTCCGTAATTCCCGAGATAATTCCCCCGATTACCGCGACGACAGCTGAAAAGTCATCCTCACATTTCGGGGGGATTTCCCAGATTTCCCGGTGGAATTGGAAAATCGGGGAAAATGAAGGTTTCAAAGTGAGCACTTGTCGACAAAAATCAATTATCTAAATTCGTAAATGTCTAACGCCACCCCCACCGCCCCGGCGACAAGATGGCGCCTGCAGCCCATGAGAACCAGGCCTACCGGAAGTGCTTTCCCCTGGAGCCAATCGTTCCCGATGGAACTGGCCAATGGTAGCTCGCGAGCCTCCCAAGCCCCCGCCATATTGGCCTGAAATTGTCGCTGTCGGCGGCACGCCCGTCGTCACCGCATTTCCTCCATTGTACCTTCTTTCCGGGATTACACTGACGAGGAAAGGATGGCTTCGAATAATTATTTCGGCTTTACTCACGGTGGCACGCAATATGGGTGAGTACAATATTCTCAATAAATAATAAATTCGTCTGTCAATGAAAAATCCTCCAATTGAATAAAAAAATAAATCCACCAGGTGAAATTAATTGTTCCATAATCAGTGAAAGAAAATGTTTAACCACGCGAATGGTCCGACTGCCGGCTT
Organism: Psyttalia concolor; assembly: GCA_030522845.1. Classification (NCBI taxonomy): domain Eukaryota; kingdom Metazoa; phylum Arthropoda; class Insecta; order Hymenoptera; family Braconidae; genus Psyttalia; species Psyttalia concolor. The sequence continues at coordinate 477 of JAPYZM010000011.1, read as the reverse complement.
GGTCGCCATCTTTATTTCGGAATTTTTCCACAGGGTAAAGGGGGGTAGAATCGAGGGGGAGAGAATGTTTTTTTTTCACGTGATTATTTTCAATGATTTCTCGGTGTTTTTGCGAGGATTTTTTTGATTTTTAATGGGCGTTTTTGGGGCCTAGAGCTACTAGTGCAGCTGCTTATCAAGCGGGTCAAGCTGGTTATGCTGTAACACCCACAGCTACTGCTGCTACTTACACTCAGAGGCCAGCGGCAGCTGCCCCCCCTGGCTACGAGACATACCAAGCGGCCGCAGCGGCTGCCACTGGGACAACTTATGCTGGTAAGTAGGGGTTTTCGGGAACTGTCGGGATCATCCTCGAGGGCTGAGGGACTCTAACCTCCTTGGGGTGGGATCTTCCTGTCTTGGGAACTGCGCGGAGTAGACAGTCAATCGGGAACGCTTGGGTTTGGGGGAAGCCATTCTTCCATTTTTTTTTTTTTT